>JAGHQL010000219.1:0-38512 GCA_020080175.1 Glutinoglossum americanum | reverse complement strand
TGACCTCAACCTCAACAGAATGCTGCCATTCGGGCATGGATCCCACCTCCACATCGGCCAGCTATCGTCATCGCTGCGGGGTTGTAAGGGATGCGGCTAGCGTTGCCTATACCGCTTCCACTTGCCTCGCTGGATTGGTGCCAGCGCAGCGCCTTCGTTCTGAGGGCTTTCGGGTGTGACGTCATGTATCGCGGACCCCGCACCCCTTTTGAAGGGAGTCGCTGGCCTCATTAGGAGGACAGCGATTAGTTCTATTACATATTGAATGGCAACAGATTCTAGCTCTCTATATAGCCGCACCACGAAGGCATAACGCCGTATAAGCCGATCGTTTAGCCGTAGCGGTCATACCGACTGCGTAGACGCTGGCACACTGCCACTGCAACCCATCAGACCTACGCTAAGGTCTAACAGGGGTGCGACGTCACACTGTTATTGAACCCTCTAGATCCCTCGACGTCGGAGTGCCTTCGTGTTGCCTTGGCATTGAGAGTTCTTACAACATAAATATTAAGGAAGATAATAAAGTAAATATATTATAACTTCTTGACAAGGACAAAGATTACCTGCTGGAATATTACTTTAATCAAGAGGATGAGTTTGATGAGTTTGAGTACATGAATGAAGATTATAGTGATAATAGCTGCCTTTTCCTGGATTTCATTAAGGAACAGTTTTTCTAGTAGGTATTATATACTTCGTCTCTTTTATTATCTCCTATACATTAGATTAATCTAACCAGATTACAGGTACTGTAAGTACATATATAAGGATCCCAAATGGATAATGAGGGATATTTCGCTTCGCATTATCAATGCTTTCTTCGATTGGCTACTCAATTAGCATTGAGGGAAGGGAGGGAGGAAGGTTCATAGCATCTTATCAGCTAACACCCTTAAGACATACTGGAAGGTCTTGACTCATACATGAGAGAGCGACAAGTAAAAAAATTAGAGGAGAGATCAACCAGAAGATACATCAGGTAAGTCACATTTCATAAGTCCTTTGATTTTTTTTATAAGATAGGGGATTAATTACTAATAAACATTTGTAGTATCTTTACAGATTCTAAGGAAACTAATAAAGAAGTATAAGCTTACTAAGGGAAAGTACAAGAAGACTGCAATGTATATTGAAAATTTTGTAGAATACCTTCAGACTAACTTAACTATAATAAAGAAGTGATACATACATGGCTAGTACTGTATTCAGCTTGCTCTGTTCTGTTAGTTCATTAGTTTTTCCAGAAACTACCCTCTAGTACTCCTTAACCTTCAGTATTAGGATATTGTCATAACCTTGCTTTGGGACCCGAATGGCAGCTTATATTGGATCTTAATAGAATTTACATATAAGTTCATAAAGCAATTTCTCAATATAAAAGATACATAAGTTTTGTACCTGCTCTCCTCCTCTCCCTGTGTGCCTTTTGTCTATCTCCAGTTCAAGGCACTACTTACATAGATACTAGGAACAAATTTTCCCTTTTTAAGATTATCTTTAATCCCTCATTTATTCTCAGCTCATATGTCTTCTTCCTAGGCTTCATCTTTGCTGACTGAACCTTTGCAGCCCCAAATCTTACTTCTGTTAGGCAACTGAATAGACTAGATATTTAACCTAGTTATCAGTAGCTGGAATTGATTCTAAAGCCAAGTATACTTAAAGTCCTCATCTTTTGGAAGTCAGTCAGGATAAGGTATAGGTACAAGATCTTGTTATATAAGCCTTTGTCATATGTGACTCTGTTATTACTAATAAAGGCAGTCAGCATCATTATTGGGTTCCTGTAACCCACATACCCATACTATCTCTGTTACAGTACAGGTAATGAGTTCAATTAAAGCAGTGTATATCATGTGTTTTCAAACCTACCTCTCTAGTCAAGACATACTAATAGTACATGAACAAGTGATGTGAGCGATGCCTTCTAGAATATGATGCTGTAGTATGCAAATATTGATATCTTTATTAAGTACTACCTCCCGAAGCAGGTCACCGCTGACATCCAGGCTATTGTTTCTGGTTATAAGCTCTAAAAGGATCTGATATGAGCCACCTGTCGAATGACGTGATGGATTGATCCTAACTGCCTACAAAACCTCACATGCAAGTAGTTTCAGTCCATTAATAAATACTATCGACTCTGCTAGCTTCTTGTACAGTATATGAGGTGGAACTGTTACTTCAAAGGTGCAGCTACAAAACAGTCCAGGTACAGAAGCCTCAGTAATGATATTGTTAATTTGAGATAGTGATTAAGAGCTGTGCTACTTAAAAAGCTCTGAAATTAGTAGAACATAAAGAACCCTATAAACAAGGTCAAGCTGTAGCTCTCTAAGTTAAAGTTTAATGACAATCCAGATACCAAAGTGCAAGTGGTTGATAAGATACCACTAATGTAAAAGTGCTTAGTTTAGACAGTCATGACTATACTAGGTATGATGGTAGAAAAAAAGTTCTACTAGTACAATAGTACGATCAATACTGTCATTACCTACTACTACTTTCAGGAAAGTAGAGCCATTGCTATACTATGTGAGAGGCTACCAACTCAGGTCAAGGGAACTTGTCCACAGCTAGTAATTGTAGATATCAAGAAGTAAGTACTGAGTACCACTATGTTACTAGTGTTCACAGAGGAGAGACTTATCATCTGCTTCATATATTTAGGAGAAGCAAGTTTGGTATTTGAAAAGTATGTGTATTTATTTACGAGTTCAGAAGACCTGACTAAGTACTTTAAGTAGAAACATTTGTTTAATATTAGAGAAGGAGATTAGATTAGATGCAAGGTCTGTCAGATGTCTTTGGAGCACAAGATATACCTTCAGAATTATATAGTAAGGATTTACGGGATAGTTTCCCCACTATCAGGTGAGTTTGAAATTCTTGGTTAGCTAGATGGACAGGTAATACAAATCTTGTTACAGTTCAACATTTCTATTAATAGACAGTTTTTGGTAGAATATAGACGTATTTGGAGACTATTTCTTTTCACTTTATAAATAAAATAATGTAGCATATAATTCCATATTTATAATAAACTTCCCATAACTCCTGATATTTCTAATCTCCCTAATGTATAAGTTTTACATTTACCTTCTCCTTTGCTACAAAGTATCTTTTTATCTATTGTAAGAAGTACTGCTTATAAGAAAGTCAGTAATACATTTCTGACTACATTTCTTCAGCCATTTTCATTTTCCATTAGAAGCTTCTCTTGTAATCTCAATTGACTCATATGAGTTTTGTTTACAAGAGATATGTATTTTTGTCTTCCTTATTTTTCAATTCTCAATTGGTATAGTCTTTTTTTTACAGTAGACATGTATTTTTATCTTCCTTTAGAATTCTTCCTCTGGGAGTAAACACTTTTCAGCACCTATAGGAAACCTCAAAGAATTTTTCCCTTACAGGATTCTTCACTTTGGGAAAGATGCTTCCTAGTGCCTATAGGAGCTCTTAAGGAACTTTTCCCTTATAGAATTCTTCCTCTAAAGGAAGATGCTTCTTGGTACCTATTGGAAACCCCAGGAAATTTTTCTCCTACAGAATTCTTTCTTTTAGAGTAAATAACTTCCTGTCATGACTCACAGTCGGTTATCCGGTAAAGCCATTTAGGCTTCCGGGGCCGGGTAACTAGCTCAGGTTATGCAAACAGTGACTCGCCTATATGGCTATATAGATTCCACAAGCGTACATCCTTATTGCTTTATGACGTCTGGTCTATTGTTGAATGCTCGTCATATATATAAGCAACTCGCTGGCCTCTTGCTGGAGGTCAGCGATCAAGTCTTTTATATCTTCTACTTACTAGAATCAAGTCTATTTTATCTACTCTACATTCTAAACTAGGACGACGTCAAGTCGCCCTGAACTATCGACTATTAAGTCCATCCATTAGTCCTCGTATATCTAGACCTTACTTAGATATAGACTAGTTGGCCAGCCATCGTCATTGCTGCGAAGTGCGACGTCACATTATTATTGAACCCCTTAGATTTCTCGACGTTGGAGTGCCTTCGTGTCACCTTGGTATCGAGAGTTCTTATACTTCTTAGCATTTATATAAGCTTACAGGAAATTTTTTCCCTAAGAGATTTTTTCCTTGCAGGATTTTTATCCATATCTGGATGAGATATCACAGATGTTATATGAGTCAGTTACCTGGCCACAAAGGCTCAACAGTCTCACCGGGTAACTGACTGCAAGTTATGATAATAGATTACCTTTTATGAAAATTGTAGAGGTGTGCAAAAATATTGAGGTAAATAAAATAATAGAGGTCAAAATATATATATATCTGCTGTAGGTAATTAAGCTAGAGGTTAAAATACTAAAGGATATGAAACAGGTCTAGGAGGTTATTGAAAGTTACAAGCTAAGACAAGTAAATATATATGTAGATGTATCAGTACAGAGAGGTAAAGTAGGTATTGAAATACTAGCAGTAGGCCACCTCGCGACCGCGAGGTGTGTGTGGGGCACGTGACCAAGGGGTAACAGCGAAGAGATTTCTATAGATTCTACGTAGCTAAGGCCTTAGATACATCACGTACAGCAACAATGCTAGCCCGCACAACCTCCCAGCCGCCTGCCAACACCTCCAGCACTTTTACCCCCTTCGTTGCAGTTCCTGCCCATACAGACCCCGCAGTTCCTGCTGAGCATACCGAGCATACCGAGTCCAGCGCAGCGGCCACTTTGTCACTGCCTATGCTGCTTACCGTACAGGCCGACAGCCCCCTCACCCTTGCTGCCCATACAGAGCAGCTGCTGGAAAAGTCATCTGGTGCTCTGGTCGACCTGGCTCATATGCCGAGACTTCGTGGAGTCCGACTTAGGTCTGATAGAACGATCATCTGGGACCGGGTGGGTAACCAAGAGGCCGTACTTGGCTACACTCGAGGCCTAGAGGCTAGCACAGCCTGTACATCTTGCAACAGGGGTGCTGGCCCACTCATGCGCTGTGTTACAGTACAAGGCCAATTCCTGGGGTCTTGCACTAATTGTCACTATGGTAGTGGAGGCTCTAGATGCTCTTTCCGGGCTGGTAAGTCTGTTTTTAGTATTGTTTTTTTCATGCTAATATTTTTTAGACAATCCTAAGGCTGCAAAGGGTCGCAAACCTACCTCTCATTTCTCCCACAGCAGTCGCAGACATCGTACAGCTTCCAGCCATTGCGTTACGGCCCGTTCCAGTACTGCAAACAATTTTACGGAGGTCCATTTCCAAAAACAGTTCCGTAAGATGGAAAGACTATTTCGCCAACTAGCTGATGTATGTGAGGAGGTAGCAGATGGAATGGAAGAAAAAGAAACAGAAGTAATTGATATAAGTGATGATGATGATATGGAAATGAAAGAGTAGCGGAAATTTACGGAGATATTACAGAGGGTTGTAAGGAAAAATAGTAGTGAAACAGAATATAATAGGATGTAACAGAATGTAATGGAATGTAAGAAGATTAAATAGTAATATAACGGAATATAAAGATATCTGTAAATATCTTACGATAGTAAAACCTCTGGATATACAATATTATCAGTCATATTATCACCGTTTTCTGGTAGTAAAGCACTCAAGCCATTGACATTAGTGACTCTTGACAATGCAACATATAACTGTCCATGTGTAAATGTGGAAGACTATAAATCCACACCAACAATGTTAAGTGATTGATCTTGCGACTTGTTTATAGTCATGGCAAAACATAACTGTACTGGAAACTGCTTGCGAATCAGCTGAAACGGTAGTTCACCTTCCTTTGTAGTCAGGCGGATTCTTGGAAGAACTCATAACTGTCCGTCAAATTCACCACCAAGCATCCGTACCTCAATACAACATCATCCACAATAAGTGACGATCATGCGAGTACCGTTACATAAGCCCTACTTAGGATATAAGTTCCGTAATAGAATTATCAGAGCACCAACCTTTAAATACAGTCTTGCTGGTAGCATTCTAGCTGGATTAAGACTATTGAGAAATTCCACAGGTAATTCGTCATAGCCTTCATCAGTTTCATTGACATCTGCAGTGTCAACGGAATTATATATATGCGAATCACCGAAAAGTTGTTGTATAAGATAATCGTTAAGAGATCGTACAGTATCATTCCGCATTGATAATATTGCACAGTTTCGGAAGAAACTGGTGTCCGTATGTGATCGTTCTAATTGAGGTTATAGAAAAACATGATTGCAAAAGTGTTCCAAGAATTGAAACTGTATAATGCTTGCCAGTAATGGAATTCTACCATGTAATGTAATGTCATGGGAAAGAGAACTTACCCACCATGCAAAATACTGATTATCCTCACTGATATGGACTCGCATATTCTGTTGCAGTGTCAATTGCCGCAATTGCATCCATAAAAATAACCGTTAAATACATGCATCAATGATGGTACTGCAATTACCATTGCGAACAACTGGAAGGATCTGTGCAAAGTCATCACCTAATACAATAGGAATGCCACCAAAGAGATGTAAACTGTCTGAACATATATCTTCTAGCATGTGGTGTACTGCTTCAAAGCAATACTTATGTTGCATTAGAACTTCATCCCAGATAATTAACGATATTTTTTGTAACAGCCCTGCAAGATCAGATTTCCTACTTACACCATATGTTGCAGACTCGTGAACATCCAACGGAATCTTAAATCGTGAGTGTGAGGTCCGCCTACTAGATAAAAGCAATGAAGCAATACTTGAGGATGCAACGCAAAGAACTATCTTTCCTAAAGCACGATAGTGATGACAAAGACATTTATAAAGAAAAGTTTTATCAGTACCAGTGGGACCTTGTAAAAAGAAATGTGCTGTATGCGGATTCTCCGTAATGATTATAACAATCTGATCAAAACAGTAAGTCTGATCTATATTAAGTTATTCGTAATATTGTCTACCGGTTATCTGTTCTTCATTAATATCATATTGCATTTCAGCTGCAACTATTGGATTGCCAATGTTAATACTCCAATCATGCTGATACGGTGGTAAACCAAAGTTTACAAGAGTCTTACCAACATCCGCAAGAACTTCATAGATCAGATAGAGACCGTAATCAAGATGCAAATCTTGCAAATCAGAAAGTATAATCTGCTGTTGCTGTAAACGATATATCAAGTCGTCACAGAGATTTTGACGAAATCTCGTCCATAAAGCTGAAGGATCTGTTATATTACCAAACAATAATGCTGTAGTGAAGAGCGTTCGTAATGCATTTCTAGATGAAAATAATATCGCCTCTGTAAAACAGTCAATCCATTCTTTATCATTTTCTAACAGCCCTAATACCATGCAGGCAGACTAGAATGTTGGATATAAAAAGCCATCTATAGTACGAAGATTGGTAAAAGATCGTGAACCACGGACAGTAGTTAGCAACATGCGCAAGTAATATCATTCACCCGCAAAGGGGCTACAGTGATACATACGACCAATTGCAGTACCTTTTTGACATGATGACCATATCCGTAACTTGCCTTTAAAGATGTAATATGTCAGAAATTCTTGATATAGGTATTGACGTCCATCTGCGTATTCCGTATTGTATTGAAAAAAGGCCATAAGTTTGGAATGAGCTATCTGCATACGTTGACGAACTTCTTCTTCCATTGCATCATCAGAAAAGTATACAGGATGTTGATCAGGTAGATGAACAGATAGATGAATCACCGGTGGATATTCTTCATGGGTGGGAAACTCGAATATCCTCCATACAGCTTCTGTTGGACCAATATAATGTCCTTGCAGATGTCTGGTAATCTCATCATTCTCGTTTACTAACTGTAAAGTCGTTTTGTCAGCACCTTTATAAATATACTTGTAGATATACTTAATAGCTTGTATAGAAGCACAAACTTCTATATTAATATGTGCTTTATAATACATGGTAAGATACGGATTGTACGGAACAACCCAACTGTTATCCATAGTGAAAGTTCGACTGGAAGAACCCGTAACAGGTACTGTCCATCTTCGTTTATCATTGCGTCTTCGATAAAGTGGATATCCATCTTCTTTCACTATAGTTGTAGCTTGAAACGGATGTGGATATCGTTTGGTACATGATGATAACCCTCCGTATTCAGCGGTTATCATACATGGAGCATTGGGAAACTCTGTACCACATGGTCCATGAACCATACTCGATTTGACGATCTTTGTCAGTTCTCCTGTAGGGTTTATTACAATATTCGGAAGTTCAGCGGATATAATTTCATCAATACGGGATGCATCTAGAAAATGATCATCTGGATGCAGAAAGAGTAACAAATAAATATGTGAAAGGCCACGTTTCTAATATTCAACAGTCCACACACATCCAAGATATCGACCGAAAATCTGACCTTGTTTCAATTTATATAGTAACTGCTTTACCTTCAAGTAAAAGATGCGAACTACTAAATTCGGTCGATTCATCACGGTTTGACCTCTTTGCAGCTCCCGTTCGATCTCTTCCCATCGTGGATTAGCCGTAAATGTGATGAAAAGGGTTGGTCTACCAAAGTGACGGACGATAGCCATAAAATCTTGAAAGAGCTGTTGCATAAAACGATCGCTGCCGGTATAACTGGATGGAAGAATGATACAACGTCCAAAATTGTCTGCATTGATATCGTGACGAAGCATGGCATCTGCAAGACCATCGTACAAATCTGCACGAAAGTTTGACTGATGTTTTCGTAACCATTCTAACTTGGCTTGATCGCAAATGGCCCATGCATCAACAATATACTGCTGAAACAAACGTCCGCTAAGGAATAATATTTCATCATTATGTCGACAGATATGAAGGCGGTATCGATAGTATATCCGTTGGCATAAATGGTCTTTCTGGCGGACTTTGTCATGATCCAGCAACCGTAAACCCCAATGCCAACCGACTTCTCCATATGGAAAGAGTAAAACATAATGTAGTAGCATATACACTACATGAGTTGGACTGATACGGGACATGCGATTGCCATTACGTTCGCTAAGGACGATGTTGCGACTGCAAGGTTCTCTGTATTCGTCCTGAATGATGAGAGCAACTTTCATACTGGTAGGTAAGTTGTAACGGCATCGATCAGTTCCCTTTTCCATCACCAATTCCATCCTTGGGTTAAGGATAACTCACATATCATCTGTAGATGCAGTAGCAGTTCGTAACTATTACGACTATAGCAGTCTACGCGCAGCTCATGGGTGGCCTGCTACAAGCTATAGTGTTAGAGCTAACTCTTGGTGTTCGGTGCGAGGCTCGCAGAGCCTCAGTGTTAAGAGTATGACTCGCTGGCGCCACGCGGCCATACAGTGTTATGCCTATATGTATATAAACCTCCGCACACCCCACACCCCTCTTCTTCCTCTAGTTTAGTATCGTCTTAATAGAATCCACCCAATATGCCTTCCAGGCACCAGAACTGGCAATTCGTGACAGTAACCTCTCTTCCGCAGTATGATAAAGAGTGATAAATAGATTAATTGAATATAACATATCCATTAGTCCTTCTAAAATATGTTGCTTCAGTTGTGGATTCTGACCATTTCATATTTCCGCCGCTTGCTTCGCATCGTGGAAAAACACCTGTACGTATCGTGGTTGCTGTCCATATTCAGGTATTAGCGGACCTTGTAGATGATAAAGTTCACCATGAATTTGGAAACAGGAAGGACTATTACGATTATGAATACGTGTATCAATGTTGTAATTGGTAGATATAAACGCGAAGGTGGCATTGTACTGACAGATATGATCGCGAAAAGATTTTGCTTCCACATCCATTGAAGTTAACAGGTTACATAGATAAGGTGGAGGAGATTGAAATGAATCTAAATGAATATCACCCCTCTTGCAGCAAGTTTCCTACTATGGTGCTTCCGATTTACTACCACTTATATGTTCATCGATCCAGTATAATACTTCGCAATTGTCACAAACATGATTCATGGGTCCAAAAACTAATGGTTGATACTGATAAAAGGATGAGATGAATGCTAAAGGATGTTGCGGATATTGTAAAGGATGACCACGCCGTCTTCTTTGTACTGGACGATCATGAACTTCCGAAAGATTGCATTGTTGCTGCCGATGCTGTACTGATCTTGTTTCATTACTATCAATCTCCGTTAACACTGGTCGTCGCCGTTGATTCTAATGTAAAGTATCAGTAAAGAGATATAATATTAAATACATTATATGTTCTTACTGTACATGCCTGACAGGTCTTATAAGGTCGACTAAGTTGATCGCGACGAAACGAATCATGAGGTTGATACTGTTTACAGCTGTTGCAGAAGCTGCTAGAAGAAGACGGTGGCATTACGAATGCTTAAGCATAGTGTAATATGGGGTGTAGTATAATGTGATGAGGTTTAGATGAATGAAGCTTGTTGAGGCACTTGTTAAGGCTCATAGCCCTAAAATTTTTGATGGGGTACACGTGACCCGGAAAATTACCCTAATCAATTAGATAACTAAGACAGTATTATATAGATATATTACACTATTACAAGTGTATGTTTTAAGAGTAGTAGCAAGGTTAAAGTAGCAGATATATATCTTATGAAACTTCTGACTATTAATGAAGTAGTTAACTAGTCATAGAGTTTATCCTATATAGTGTCTGACAATGACGGCTATCTAATACTAGCATCTAGTATTTAAATCTTCTCAGACTTATAGTTGGTACTACAGTCAATACAGAGTTAGAAAGCTAGTACTTATTAAGAGATTATAGTAAAAATTATAAGGAAGCTCCAGAGAATTAATATCATACTATACTAAATTTCCAGACATGCAAAGATCGAAGAAAACAAGAGAGCAGATAAACTTGTAAAGGTAACAACAAGAGAGGATAGGAAAGAGCCACTACAATATAATAGAATACTATAGTACTTCATATAACCAGCACTAAAAAGAGTCAACACAATAGTAAAATCAGCCTAGCCTAAGAAAATAGAGACAGGCAAATTTACCAGAAAAATTAATGCAGCATTATACTCAAGCAAGTCAGCAGAATTGTACCAACAGCTAAACAGTATAGAGGTAGCTATCCTCACACAACTACAGACAGGCAAGACATTTCTTAAGAAGTATTTATATAAGATCAAGGCATCGGAAACAGTAGCTTGTGAATGTGGTTTTACAAAGTCAATAGCACACTTTCTCTTCTCATGCAGCAGGTGGATGCAGTAAAGAACCAGAATGAGGCAACAGCATGGAAAGTAGTTTGAAGACTTATCATGCACTAGGAGGTTACTCGAGCAGACAAGAAGGAGGCAAAAATATTGACGGACCAATAGAGTATTAGAAACCAGATATTAGTGCAGTTCGAGCTACAATCCAGTTTGCGACAGATACTAGATGCCTGCAAGCCAGCGATCAAGAAGCAGCAAATGCAGAAGAAGACCTCAGAGAAAGAAGACAGTTACAGATCCCCTCACCTACCCCATAACCTACTCCATGCATACCCTCACCTTGCGAGCTGTCACCCCGCCAGCCTCCACCAGCGCGCTGCCGATTAAGAAGTACACAACACCAGAACTGCCCTGCGATTAGGAAACCCCAACAAGACCTCCGGTCTCGCCTCCCTACTCTACAGTATTATCTTGTAGCCTCTCCACGTTACCAAGCTCCATAATAGACGCTCAGACGATGAAGCCATGGGTGAATCGCCTCGTACGTTGGACAGCAATCACTTCTCAAGTTCCAATCTCAATCTCTTAGGGTAAAGCCCGCCACTACGCGAGCTAGGACACTTCCGAAGTAATTATGTTGAATAAGCCATGGGGCTGCGATTTCGAATTCGACATGACAATCTTTCATTTCATTCCGGCTTCAGAATATTATCCGAAAACCAATTCAGAAATGTGTCCTCTGCCCACCCACACAAAAGCCTCAGTACCGCCAAAACCTTATAGCACCCAATGATATCCTTGGCACCTCCAAAATCCACCGCATGAATGATCTCAATCGAGTGTTCTAGATCCCGGGCAAACATAAGCTTCCAATGCTCGTCGGAAACCAGGACAAGCAGAAGCGTGATGGGCACGGGATCCTTGGTGAGCGTACACAGGCGGTTGAAGTATGCCATCGCCCAGATGGGCAGTTGCACCCCGCCGCTCTCCTTGCTACCGTCGGGCGGCTTGGTCTCTATGCTGATGGCGACGGGGCTGTGGCGGAGAGGTGGATAGTCGGATGGATTGATGGTCCGTTGGAGTGGTTGAGGAGAAGCAGCCAGCCGGGTAATAACCTGGTCTTCAGAGAACAATGGCGATTCAAAGGTGATGGCGTAATCGATCATCTTGTTCTCTAAGAGTTCGCCATACTTGTTCCCAGGAACCAGCTCCTTGATGACGCGCGCAGTCGTGATATTGTGGTATTCAAACCAGGGCTGTTATGAACTACTCGTTTCAGCATCATGCTGTGAACCCGTTCATTCCAGGTAGGCTCGTGAACCTGTTTAGTTTTGCAAAACGCGGTCGAGTCCCGAATCTCTATCAAGGCATCAAATTCGTTGATCAACTGTCTCCTAGTCATGCCGTTCGCTTTCGTTGCCACCAAAGGTTCCAAATGACCTCCATAATCGTTTTTAACCTCATCCTGGTGAAAGTGTGAGCGAAGGGAATGGAAATGGGTGCGGACGGACTCGTACCTCAATTCCCAGCGGAATAACACCACGGGGCATATGAACCAGGCTTCGGATTGCCTCAAAAAGTCCTTGTACATCTGTTGGACCGGAGGCTATGTGGGACGCCGATCTATGCCGATCTGTGTTGAGGTTGGGATGCCGATCAACTTCCGGTATTAACAAATGGGCGTGGCCTAAATTGTGTGGCCCCTATTTACTAACACGGGATCGCCGGTGGGGACTTAACACTGGGCATATAAGGTCCCGGAACATCAATGTACTTAGTCTTTTCTTATATACACGTTATATACACACACTCTACACTCCGTACGGTAGCTAATCAATTCATTTCTACCACACCGTACGTCCAATAACATCCTCTGGTACGTCTGTGGGCAATTTCACTGTCTTTGAGATCACCGTCTTCTCTGCGACCCGAAGATCGATCATTCGTTTAGTTGGGCTGCATGATCGCGCCTTCGAGCTTGTTGATTCGGTGACAGACGTCTTCATAGCGTGGATAGCTGATTGTGAAGGGTTGAGGCAACAATTATTTGGCTCCACTGTGAGTATTGTGAAAGGGAGCAGATAGCATCGTTCCTCATGTGTAAGATGTGTGTTAGGATCACAAACTAGGCAATGTCGAGACGCGGCCAAGGACGCGGTCTGCGGATAATATTTGGCATATTGAAAATGGGCTTGTAAGTCTTCGAAAAGTCGAACGGGATTCTAACAGTGGATAGCAGTAGAACAATTGATTCAGGATCTTCTTGAGAATGAAACGAACATCTCTGCCGCCAGCCAGGCGATGATGGCTCCCAGAAGCTACTCTGACTACAGTCAAAGAGCGCCAAGGCAAATGACAGGAATTCATGTTGCATCATACTTTGGACTAGTAGGGGCGATAATAGGCCCATTAGAGAATGGGTATAATCCAGATCTAGCTCAGCATCCCTTTCGAGCAGCAGCTCCACTACTGCATCATGCCCGCTGCTATGGGCTGCACGGAGGGGAGTCCAAGGATAAATATGGTCAGACGCCACTGTCTAGGGCTGTAGAGGGGGAGCATGATATAGTAGTGAAGTTGCTGCTTGAGAAGGGCGCCGAGCTAGAGTCCAAGGATTCAAACTATGGTCGGACGCCACTGCCATGGGCTGCAGGGGTAGGGAACGAGACAGTAGTGGAACTGCTCTTCCTACTGCTGCTGCCTTCTCTGCTACTGTCACTGACCCTTTTGCTACTGCTACCGCTCTCTACTGCTGCTGTTCTTCCTGCTACTGCCGCTAGAGCGCGCACAGGGTTGGGTTGGTAGCCATCTAAGTCAAGCCACGGAAGCCTAGCCAGAATAAATAAGATTTATTCTTCTTATGTAGAAGTGAGGTCATAACGGCCTGAGGTCCTTGGTAATAGAGGAGCGACAAAGAATATCAAGCAAAAAAGAACAAACTTATAGTTTCAAGTACAAACTAGAACCAGGAATTTTCAATACCTCCTACTTCAATGTCGGAATCCTCTGAAATAGGAGACCTCGGGAACGAATCGCTCCTATTCGTTCGTGTGAGACTCCCCAAGATCTCCTCTATTTCACCTTCTACTAAGCCAACCATGCGGCTGAATGCTCTTGGAGGCCAGTGAGGTGGGTGCCATCCAGAATGGATCTTCCCTTGGTAGCCTGAAACGATAAAGCTCGAGCTCGGAGCAAGTATAGAACTATCGTCAGGTTCCACAAGGACTGAGAGATATTTTTTGCACAGCCAACAGCAACGTTTAGACACCCCAATCTCAAACGCTGTTGGTCGACCTGCCGTACTATTCAACAAGTATGTTGCAATTGTGCACTCACAATGGGTTGAGGTTGTAACCTTCATATCTCCATCGCCAGGCTCCACTCTACTATTCAGTGAAGGAAAGGAATGGCACAAGTCTTTCCACTGTACTTGAGGCTTCCCTCTCCTTATCGCATAGTCGTTCAACACCTTCAGAAAATTTTTCGGCATTAGGTGTATTGACTGTCCGGCGGGCTTAACCTTCAAGAGATATATTAATTAGAATATGGTAATTCTATGATAAACAGAGAGTTAACTCACCTCCGTAAACTTGATTGCGTGCCTGAATCCATATATAGCAGGGTCTAGCAACATCTTCACCAATGTTTGCACAGCGCCAGCATAGTCGCCGAGCTTCTGTATCCTCCTGACTATAGCAGCATTATCAATTATTGGGTCCGTACGTAGTGCAATGCCTAGTAGTAAGTTAGTACATACCCTTATACGTACTTTTAAACAGGAGATCGCCATACCGATATAGCGGCTTAGAAAAACTGCAGCCTTAGCACCTTCAATTCGGCCCTCTGGCCCGCTCACCTCGAATAACCCACGAAAGTACCTGAACAAAATATCTCTGTCAGATACCCCTTCCTCAGGCTTTTGTGATGGAAATGTCCTCCTATAAGCCTCCACAATCTCTCCTTTGCAATTTGTTTCGCGCCAGATATGGAGGTTGTTAAGGTCCTCCAACCGCAGCGATGAACTAAACCCAATCTTCTTAAGCTCATTGGTAATCTTTCGCATTCTCCCTCTGACCTTTTTGACGCATGTCTGTATCACCAGCTTGAGGACTCTGCCAACCCACATGCCACTTTCTGAAGTCTTGAAACTCCTAGTCATTTCTAGTAACTTTTGAATATATGCTGTCTCTTGCGGTGTGCATGGGCGGTTCTTTGCGTAAAAAAATTCGATCGACGTACTGGTATGTACAAACGACACAGCGGCAACATCTCCTTTGTCCCCGGTCACAAGGAGAAGTGCGATTCCGTCAAGCAAGTTCAAGTGCTTTTTCTGATGCCCTTTTGGTTCTGCTACTGAAGGAACGTGTTGTTGGATGTGTCGCAGATTCGACAAGAGGTAAACGAGCTGATCGTCGAATTGGGGTGGTGACATACTGATGGCCTAGCGGGAACTCTGCATGGGAAGACGTGAGTAAGTGAAATGGAAAGTAGTCAGGGTAAGGAATTGAATAGGGTAAAGCTTATGGATAAGGCATTTTGAATAGGCTGTAAATAGTCTTGGGGCTCTGGCTTGGTATGTCGCTATTTATAAAGGAGGAGTGAGCAAGTGAAAGAGCCGAGCAAGGAGTGGAACGGAGGAGATAGAACTTACAAAGTAAGACCAAGCCTCATCTGCGGTGCGTAGAGAGAAAGGAAAAGTAGGAAAGTTGGTGTTATGGGTCTGGGTACTGATACCTAGGCCCAATCGGGTAACAGCACCCTACGAAAGTTAGAATTTAGTTAGGCGAGCCCCACCAACCTTCTACACCAAAAAGGGTTTCGGTTTGTCACTCTGCCATTTAGGGCAGCCACTCCCTTTTGAGGCGGCCACTCCGTTTTTGAGCAGCCACTGCGGAGTATGGGAATGGGGCCAATTGTCTAACAAAAAGTAAATTAATGAGAGTATGTATCCTCTGTCGAGAGATCCTGTGCGCCCACTCTGGGTACTGCATCATGTTCGATAGGACGTAGCCACAAGGTGGGTTGTGGTGAGGCTCAGCCGCAACTCCTCGACGTGATCTCGCGTTTCGGCGCGGGGCTGCTGCTTCCCCCTTTAGCACGCGCAATCTGTGCCATCCTCCAATGACACCCATTGCCTTCAATGGATCTTCCAAACCCCTCCACTGCAAGTCAGACTACCCCTAACGACGGTCACTCCCTAAAAATTCGACTTGGGGCGCACCGGGAAGACATTTTAATAGGTTCAAAGGCGTGTGAGTCTCAGCGTACACTAGATGGGATGCTGCGTGGATGGGTGTAGAAAATGGGCTGCACAGAGAGAAGGCTTAACGCGCCGCTGCTATGATCCCCTTGCCGCCGCCGAATTCAGTCTGCCAAGATCGCCCGCTGGGACAGTTATGGTGGTGAAATTCGGGTTCCTATCTGTGAGACGGATATGTGGCAGCTAGTATCCTGCCGGGTAACCTCTAACCCCATGTATATAAGCCGCCTGTCCTCGTAGATTCAATCACTACACGAGTTCACCTATCCTCAGATTTCTCACACTATCCACCACGCCGCTCTTCATCAAAACCTGCAACTTCTCTTCTCTCCGCCCGCTGAAATAACAACGGCTCGAGCAAAACAAGGGTGTGGCCGGAACGGGTCGGCCACCCACCCTGCTAGCGCAGGAAAACTGCAGAGAGCGCTTGGGAAGATGAAATGCTGGTGGCGGCTAAACGTATCTCCGACGCCTAAACGCGGAGACCCCACTCCTACTTAGAATCAGCTGCGCCTGCCTTTCATGCTCGTCGGCCTGAAGGACCGTAATGCTTTTCTACAACGCAAGAACAGGCCCGCAGCCATATGGGTTACCCTTGTGCTATGGCGTAAACGAATCTAAACTATCAGACCATTGTCTGCTTCGTAGCACCGACAGGTACAGTATAAGCACAAATTCCTGCTTGACAGAATCATCTAGCATTCTGATTAATAATAAGTTTCATTATACTGCTTATGTATTTATGAAAGGCGAAGATAGGCTAAATGCAGAACTAGATGATGCACCATTTGCTCTGCCACACTCCGTCTGTCACGTTTTCCTAAGTAGCATAGAATGCATACCTCTCAACCAACATTCTGCTCGGCAATCTCTTTAATCACAGTTAAAGCTACCCCTGCAAATGCCATTGCAATGATAGCAGGCGGAGAAGCATCTTTAAAGTCTTCCCCACTCTTTAACGCAAACCAACACAATGCAAAGAGTCCAAGCAAGCCTGGGATTGCTGCAACCATAAACCAAGACGCCTCTTCCTTATAAAATAAGCCCCATCCAACTGTATCATTTCCCTTATGCTTAAGGAACTCCTTTCTCTTTGGCAGTACTTTCAAATAGGTCCTAAGGTTCCCAGCGTCTACCGGTCTGTTGAAAAAGTGCATCATAGCGCATCGAGGTATTGGGGGTTCTATATCTGATGCCGACGGTTCCCCAACTGGTGCCAACAGTTTCTCAGCTATTGCCAACAGTTTCCCAGCTAGTGCTAATGGTTCCCTAGCTAGTGCTGACTGTTCCCCAGCTAGTGCCAACAGTTCCTCAGCTATTTGGGATAGTTTCTCAGTGATTTCGAGTAGTTCTGTAGCTAGTGCTGATGGTTCCCTAGCTAGCACCGACTGTTCCCCAGCTAGTGCCGAATTTCCTGCTTCGTGGTAAAAGCTGTTTTCACTATTAGAAGGCAATGGATCGTCGCCCTTATCTTCGTTAATATCGACTCTGCCGCCGAGTGTTTCGCCGTCTGTGTTATAGCTTTCGTAACTGCGGAAAAGAGTGAACTGGGAGCCGTCAGCTTCTTTATTGCATGAGGGAGGAGAAAGGTGTACCTTCTTGAACTCGATATGTTTGAGTTGTGTGAGGCGGATCCAATATCTAAACCTTGGGGGCCAACGCCACCAGGTTTGCAGGCCCCACTTGGAATTCCACTAGTATTCCGAGCGCAGCTTCTCAAACATCTTGCAGTCTTGGAAGGTGTTTTGCATATCGCTATGTACCAAGCGAATGGCATGCCGCCCTTCTTTGAAACAGAGAAGAGTATAACGAGCGCTCGGCTCATCAGCTTGGGAAGACGTTCATAAGCTGACGGAAGACGACCCCTCACTTGATTGGTGGGGAACTGATGAGCCGGCGGAAGGCGACACCTCGCCTGATTGGTGGGGAGCTGATGAGTTAGAAGCACCTCCCGTCTGATTATTTTCTGGCCCCCGCCCATCTGATGATGAGTGCGTCACTTGCCCATTTTGGATAGTACTCACGGACCGAACCCAATCTTCTGCAGCTCCCTTCCGCAATTCACGCACTGTCTCTGTGAATGTTCGTCCGCAGCACTTTCCTGTATTAGTATGCAACACATCACCCAACCCAAGATGAAGCGGCGGACAAAACTTACACATGTCTATTTGAACCGTTTCAAGCCCTTTGGCGCCCCCTTCTCCATAAATGAGTCCAAGATGTCATCACTGAAAGAGTGAAGCTGAAAAAGGTGAACGCCTCGGCGACATTAACCACAACACCCTCACTTGCCAATCTGCTCCACAGCGCTGCACAGGAAACCAACACGTTAGCTGCAATTAAAGCAAACAGTGAGCTCATCCCTCTCTTATTCGGAGCGTGCAAGTGATCTGTGTGGTCGCGAGTGGTTGTTCCTTTGTTACTGATGTACGGCGACGTCATGGTAGGAGCCCTTGGCGTTGGAGGCATAGAAATGGTAGGGAATAGCATGGTTGTTTAGCTCTCTGCAGTTTGCCTGCGCTAGCAGGGAGGTGGCCGACCCGTTTCTGCTACACCCTTGTGAGATGGCGAATTCTGTAGCTGTTTTCAAAGAATTGAGTTAGTTGACTAGAGACATCGCGCAGACATTCTGTGACAGAAGTCTTAGGTAGCTGGGCGGCCTGGGCGAGCAGTCCTAGAATTGATAACTAATCTTATTGGGCCGGTTAGTCAGCCCGTGTCCAAATTTTGGACACGGGCTGACTAACCGGCCTTTTGCGAAATAACGTAATTTACCACCTAGTGGGCCGTATCACCTAGTGGGCCGAAATTCGCGACGCAGTAACCAATTGATTGAAAAACTCAACAACCATAGATTGCATTGCGATAAATTACATACTAAACAATACTCTGACGCTCTGAGCATGTGCGGGCAGTATGTTCAAGTGATGAACATAAGCTACATTTACGTGGTGCTCGTGGCCGCACTTCGGCCGGTATCTCTGCTGTACCATTATTCTGGCTACTATCACCGTTTTTTATTAAACTCAGGGCTTCAGCACCTGTTAGAGCACCTCCTTTTGCAATATACGATCGCTTTTTTGCTTTCTTTCGTTTTTGGCGCTCGTTTTCAGCAAGAAGGCGTTCATTCTGAGCTGTAAGTAAAACCGCACTATGCATCGCCATTTTGCAACCTTTAACTAATTGGTTAAGAGCTTGCTCAGTAGGTGATGGAGGACTTCGTGATCGCTGTTGTAAATATCACTTAATGAGTTCCGTTTGATGCTGCAATTCGATAATATTATGTGGTGTTTCTGCTTTCCATGATTCTGCTGATCGGGGGCGGTGTTGCGGTGATGGCGTACGCAATTGCAAATTGAGAAGTGACAATACACGATTCGGATTATATGGAACGAGGCCTGCAGCTGCGAAGCTGCTTCGTATATTCGTTATATGTAACGCTTTAGGGCGAACCTGCCAATATAACTGCAAGAATTCTTGCTTATCGATGTGGCTAATACCAACGCCCATCAATTGCTCCACTTGTTGCCCATATAATCGCTTTAACACTGAGAAGCAACCAATATCGAGCGGTTGCAGAATATGCGATGAGTGCGGTAGCATGCAAAGAACAGCAATTCCGTTTTCGCGGCAGTAATAGTCGAATTCAGGTGTAACATGGCTTCCGTGACCGTCAAAAATCAGCATTCTGTACCGGCCGACAGTGCAATGCTTAGTGTGTTTATTAAACACATTTTTTAGCCATATAAATCCGATCTCGTTATTCGTCCAGCCGTTATCGCTCACGGAAATTGACCAATTGTCAGGAATATATTCGTACCAGCTTGCTTGATGTATCTTTCCTTCGAAAATTATAAGTGGTGGTATTGCAACTCCACGAGCATTGATTGCTTCAACAACAGAAACCCATTCTCAATTGCCTGGCTGTATAATTCGCGGTCTACCAGCTCTGTCAGAACTAGTAACTACTTTTGCAGTTGATATGACACTCATTTGAAAGCCCGTTTCGTCAAAGTTGTAGATATCATCACTGTGGATGCCATACTCAGCAATTATGCTTTGTACACGCTCAAACCACTTCCGAATTAGCTTTGGATCTTCAGTTTGTGCACGCTGGTAATCGTATTTTCGATTATATTTTGACTTCAATTCATCATGTCGATTGATGAATCTTCGAACCCAGTGAATTCCAACTTACGGAGGTGGGTTAGATCCGCCGCGCTGCGTAAGAAGATATTGCGCTATGTCGCGTACACCTACAATTCTTGGTGGCATACCGCGACGATCGAGCGAAAGGATCCACTGCACTAGACTCTCTTCTTCTGTAGGAGTAAGAAGGCGCGTTGTTGAAATGGAACCTCGTTGCGGTGGTATTCCACTGATTCGTCGTTGCATGCTAGTTCGCGATATATCGTAAGTTGTTGAAGCTTTCTGATAACTTTGAATTTCGCCCCGTTGGTAGGCTTGAATAGCTAATTCAAGCCTACCTTCTTTATGTAAAGCAGCTCGTTGAGCTGGTATTGCCATTGACGCGTTGTAGAACTATAGTAAGAACAATAGTTACGCGTCGCGAATTTCGGCCCACTAGGTGATACGGCCCACTAGGTGGTAAATTACGTTATTGGTTAACTTCCCTGTCCGCAATGGACCTCCTTACGATCGTCACTACCGAAAAGACAATATCAGTCAAAGACGCAATCCGCAATGCGCTCCAAGGCCTTACTGCAAATGAACAGCTCTCTAAGCTTGTGAACTTCTTTCAAGTAGCTACTGAGAGGAATGCTCAGCTTACGGAACTCATCGCTGAAGCTTGGGATTATCTCAATGCGAATACTCTATGGAATACTCGCTACTCCAGCCTTGAAGTCTTGAAGCAGGATATTGACTACGACTATACCCTTAGACATATTCTAGGCAGGCATCAAGCTAATGTTGGTAGAAGAAAAGGAGAAATTAGCATGATCTTAAACAACTGGGAACTTTTCCCAGATGCCGCATTACCCTCCGATCTGCAGCCTCCCATATTCAGTGAGAGAATCCTTTGCAATCTTGCCACTCTTAGCAAGATCTGTATCCTCGAGACAGCTATTCCACTACTGCACTTAGCTGTCCTGGCTCGGAGGTCTACTCCTAGCCTTCTGAAGCATGAATACCTGCACCAGGGCGATGTCTTAGCTGTCATTAAGCACTTAAAGGCCAACGCCCGACTCCAGACACTCAAACCCAGCTCTCAGCTGCGAGTCAAGGCCAAACCTACTACCCAACGCATAGAAGACGATGAGAACGGCGACGAGGAGGACGAGGAGGGTAATGGAGGAGAGGAAAAAGAAGAGGATAACTATATTGAGACTTTACCTGTTCCCGATCGCGACGATCGCCGAGGCTTCAATCTGATCAATGCCCAAAAAATGATGGCCAACTCTACTCAGCCAACCCCTATCACATCATCCGGGAATTGTGTATGCCCGCCCAAGGTGGTCGAGGCCCTTTTGAACCTCCAAGAT
The DNA here is from genome assembly GCA_020080175.1 of Glutinoglossum americanum. Taxonomy (NCBI): domain Eukaryota; kingdom Fungi; phylum Ascomycota; class Geoglossomycetes; order Geoglossales; family Geoglossaceae; genus Glutinoglossum; species Glutinoglossum americanum. The sequence continues at coordinate 16,609 of JAGHQL010000219.1, read as the reverse complement.
AACTCCGATGATAAGGCAGGTCTTCAAGTTCTCAGGTTGGCTTGTAATGCCGGGCTCGAGACTATGTGTCATCGCCATCTCCACACTCTGAGCTCTACCTCTGTCGGTCTCCACAACAATCATTCCAACCTAGTACTTACGAATCAAATTACTAGTGTCCTCAGGCATGCATTTCATTTAACCGACTTCAAGCTTAAGCATCACGAATGGTTTCGCAAGTCAAGAAGACCTGCTGTCGACGCCGATAGGCTTGCCGTCTATAGGTATACACTGGTAGCCCTGTCGGAGTTTACCTTTAATGCCGCCAAAATCTTCGAAAGATTTGTAGGTGCTGGAGCTTGACAGATCTGGCAACAGGATGGCACTATGGTGATTGACAGCGTCTTCGACTATCTAGACCGAGAGGACATGAAAAAGAGTATCGATGTAGAATTTGCGATATACAGGCACCATCACCGTAACCTGTCAGGTAGATCCCGTCTGAGCTGGCTCAGGAATATGTTCTATAGCCTAATACAACAGCTCGTTCGACAGGATCCTGTCTGGTATGCTATCATTGCCTCCGCTCGTCCGGACAAGAATTGGAGACTCATTACCTATCCTTACATCACCAAAGACACTGATGCAGGTGGCGAAACTACTGGCTTCCTCCACCTAGATCTCAATACCTCCAAATTTGTCCAAAATAATAGTGGCGGCAATTTGCTCAGCTCTAGTATGTCCTTGGACGATGAAGAGTCCGATGGTTGTACCGTGGTTATACTTAGCTTCCATCATCATATTAAAGAGTGGCATGCTCGTCGCCTTGGGTGTGGAAAAGATCTAGCTGGCTTCACCACCAACTGCAGTACTTCCTACCGTACTGAAGATAGACGTGACTGGGGAGAACCGGAGCCAGCCTCATACCCGGCCTTCGGTATTAGGGTCACAAGACCTGAAATTATTCATGGCTCTACCTCTTTCTCTATTTGCAGGCATAGAATACTAAATTCTTGGTATTCTGGTATCCATAAGAACCATGAAGACTTAGAGAAGTACACAGCACCCTTTCTTGAAGTGAGCTGGTCACCTGCCATAGAGATCTTGAGGCTTCTGTCAGAGAGTCTAGTAGTCAGACTCTACGGTATGGTCTTCTGGGCTTTCGATTCCCAGGTTCTATTGTCATGGAGAGTTCTTTGGCTCTTGAAGATGCTTTAGTGAGTAGGAGGAAATGGACAGACTCTCAAGTTTGTAAAGAAAGAGATATCCTACTAGGTGATAATGATAAGAGAGTCAGAGCATATGTTACAGTCAGGAGAGAAAAGTTGATCATGAAGTATAAAGAGGTATATGGCCATCTAGAGGAGATGGAGAGAAAGTTTTTTGATAAACATTTATATTTCTATTATTAAAAGCATGGCTTGGAAACTAATAGTGAGGATATCGAGAGGATGCTTACAATAGATAATAAGGAAGAAAATATGAGTATTAGTGATGATAACGATAATAAGAGAATAGAAGAAAAGGAGAATAGTAATGATGATATAAAGATGAAGAACTAAATTTCACTAGCTTAAACAAATATTATATATGGATATGGATATAGATATATCTATTATTTTTTTTCATGGCTTATCAAATAACTCCCCTCCTAAGTCGAAGTATCTTTAGTCTTCCTCAATTCTAAGTACTCAGCTTTTTACCACTAGATCTCATAGAAATATTAAAATAATAAGTAGTTGAATGATTAATAATTCTCTTTCACTTTGTAAGTTACCAAAAATATTAACTTACTCTGAATATGTATTCTGACTAAGTATCTTTAGTGTAACTCTTTTACTTACTTCAGATACCTAAGCCTACACATTCTATTAAATAGTCACTTTGCTTACTTAAGCCGAATGTGGGAGGGCCTAAGTAAAACTTTAGCGATTTGTGTAGTAACAATATTAACTTTAGTATAAAATATACAAAACTCACTACAATAACTCATGTGTTAATTGCTAATATAAATATCTTAATAATGTTCAAGTTAAATTAATCAAAGTAAATATGCAAGAGTATCTAGAGCTATAACATTACAATATATACTAATTTGTAGAATAATTAGTAATGTAGTAATTAAGGAATTATACAACTTTTCTTTAAATAAAAGTATATAACAACAACACCCTCTCTATATAAAAGTGAACCACAATACTAAAATAAATAAAGTTATTTATAAATGATAGAGGAATTCAAGACAATTATTAAAAAACTTGATTGATTAAATTTAGTGATGATTTCATTGAAAAAACAATATAATACCCTTATATTAAGGTGTGACTAGCAACTAGCAGTATTTTGAATGAGGTAAGTGAGTTGTCGCTTAACTGGAAACTAGACACTAATTCCTCTATATATTAGACAGAACTACATATATGCTATATCATATTTATAATACTGTTGCTTTTACATATATCACTGAAGTTTAGCTTAGGCCTTTTACAGCTACCATTATATAAGTGAATAAAAACTGTTCAGGTCTAAGTATCTGAAACAACTCTTTTGCAAATCAATAGCTTTTTGCAAAAGGTAATAAGGTAATGCCAAGTTCATTCGATCATTTCACAGTTAGATAAAGCCTATTCAGATTAGTTTACACCTCTTTGATGTAATTTAATTTAAGCTAAACTAATAACTAAGTATCCTTGATATGTTAAGAGAAGAGCTTCACAAAGGTGGCTCCATACTATACCAGCCAGGTCATAACAAATTGCTTTTGATTTATACAATCCAAAAGTTACATACTCAGGTACTAATAAGGCATATGGGAGCTGATTACTGTATAGGATAATTTAACTCAGGGCTACATCAACATTATAGATAAGTCATGTTTCTCTTGATTAGTATTTTGTTAGGTCATTTTAGGAAAATCCGGCAGAAGACAAGAGTCTGAACTAGCTTTTAGTAGCTATACTTAAGCTATGTAATAGAAACCAGATTGAAATCAAAATATACAAGCTACAGATTACTGTATTAAAAGTATGATATATTTATAAGTCTCTTTCAGCAAGTTAATTGAACTGAGGGTCAAGCTCCCTATAAAAGAGTTAACTTCTACTACAGAAACAGTTCTACTCTTTCTGCTCACTCTTCTTCATTAACATAGACAATCAACTTTCTTCACCATAGCTTTGCTTATACTGCTCTTGACACTTTTCAACTCAAGATGTCATGACCTACGATTGATTACTCAACAAGGCTGCTAAGCCTTCATAGCCAGGTAATTAGCTCACATAACATCAACAACATCTTATTCATATACAATATAATCTCCCAGTCATTATGTATTCATTGTCGTATATATATATGACTTGCTAGCTTCCTACTTAGAGGTCAGCGATCAGTCTTTTATATTTCCTATCTACTAGAATCAAGTCTATCCTACCTACCATACATTCTAAGTCGGACCAATGTATAGTCATTCTCAAACCATTGAGTTAACCTATTAGTTCTTATATACCTAAGTCTTATCTATATGTAGGTGTAAGAACTCTCGATGCCAAGGCGACACGAAGGCACTCCGACTTCGAGGGGTCTAGGGGGTTCGATAACAGTATGATGTCGTACCTCACAGCGATGACGATAGTTGGCCGACTAGTCTGTATCTAAGTAAGGCCTAGATGTATGAGGACTAATAGATGAACTTGATGGTCGATGGTTTAGGGCGACTTGACATTGGCCCGATTTAGAATGTAGAGTAGACGGAATAGACTTGATTTTAATAAGTAGGAGATGTAAAAAAACTGATCGCTGACCTCCAGCGGGAGGCCAGCGAGCTGCTTATATATACGACGGGCATTCAACAATGGACCAGACGTCATAAAGTAATAAGGATATATGCTTGCGGAATCCATATAGCTATATAGGCAAGTTGCCATTTGCGTAACCCAAGCTAGTTACCCGGCCGTGGAGGCCTAAATGGCCTCGCCGGGTAACCGACTGCGGGTCATGACACCGATATATATCTGAAGTACAGAAATAGTACAAGAATGTTATACAGCAGAAGTTGAATTAGCTGCAATTAATACTATATAAGAACTAAAACTTAAGGCTCAGTAGGAACTTCAAACAAGTTTACATTATATAAACCTCAAAAGACAACCTACTGGTAGAAGCTTAATGAAAAGAATGGCAAGCTTATTAAAAAAGCAAAGGTAGAAGGTATTGATTAGTATCAGTATAGAAAAGTTATTCTCTTAAAAAAACTTATTTCTTTTATAAAAGAGTATGCAAAGGAAAGGCTAAATACAATTATATAAGAAGATAATGTTCCTTCTTATACACATTCAAGTCAAGTAGAAATCTATAAGATTTTTGATATTCAAAGAGTATTATGACCAGGAAATTCTCCTGATCTTAATATGATTGAGTCTACTTAAGCTTATCTTAAGAGAATAACTACTAAGAAAGGACCTTTTAAAACACGAAAAGAGGCTATTGAGGCATGGCAAAAGGCTTGAAAAGAGCTCAAGCAAAGTAGAATTCAGGCTTGGATTGAGCGCATCAAGTTTCATATTAATAAAGTACTTGAATTGGAGGGCAGAAACTATTATCGTGAGGGTCGGGGGCCTGCTTAACTAGAGTCCACTAAATTTTAGTGGGGTATAGCCTAAGCGAAATTCTTAATACTTTTGTCGCGAGCCTCTGTATATCAAATCCAATTGATCACCCAAGCAGTAGGCGCCTTTCCAGTGTGAGGTGTGAGGCGTATTCTGGAAACGTGGCTGGATTACCTAGTAGATTTCGTGAACCGCCTACCAATCAAGACGTCTCATGCAAAGCTATCGTCATGCACTCTGTCCGTTGAACCACCACATTTTTTTTTTACACATTCCGTCATGTCTAATCCTGGGCATTTCCGTTCTTTTCGCTCAACCCTCAGATCTCGTTTCCCTAAATCGCGCATTTGTACAACCTCAGCCCCGACTCGAAGCTTTCATCGAGCGGGATCACCTCAATTGAACAGATCCGCGCCGATCTTCCGGCGAGGCTATTCTACGGGCCCAAATCCCACGCCTGGACGCTCACCCTTGAGAGTCTGGCCGTTTGTCTTGATTACTCTTTCCGGAAGTGTTGCATATGTGTTGTTGGTGAAGTCGAGAGCAGGTAGAAATAATACGCTCGTTATTTGCATTGGCACCTTGCCTTCTTCTGTTACTGTCACCTTCAACATCTCTGCACCTGGCGGCTAATAGGATCCCTCAATGTCATACGCAGAACCAATGCCTGCAATTGAATCTCCGGATGACCACCCCCGTCTCCCACAACCGTCGAAAGACGTCCCAGCCTTCTCGCCCTCTACTATATCGGTCGTCTTCGTGCTAGGCGGCCCCGGCGCCGGCAAAGGCACGCAGTGTGCGAATCTGGTACGAGACTACGGCTTCAAACATCTCAGTGCGGGTGACTTGCTACGTGCGGAGCAAGCACGGCCGAGCAGTGAGTTTGGTGAGCTGATCAAAGGCTATATCAAAGATGGCAAGATCGTGCCAATGGAGGTGACAGTGGCCTTACTTGAGAACGCAATGAGAGATGAAATTGAGAAGGGAAACACGAAATTCTTGATCGATGGTACGAGGCCTCCAATCGCTGGGAATCGCCCGACGAGGTCCCTCCCCTGGCGCTGGACTAAAGAGTGCTGCAGGCTTTCCCCGCAAAATGGATCAAGCCCTTAAATTCGAGTCCCACGTTTGCCCATCCATGTTTACGTTCTTCTTCGACTGCCCCGAGGAAGTGATGTTGCAACGCCTCCTCAACCGCGGGAAGACCTCTGGTCGTGCTGATGATAACCTCGAGAGTATCAAGAAGCGCTTCCGAACCTTCGTGGAGACTAGTTTGCCCGTGGTGGATTATTTCGAGAAAGAGGGCAAAGTGGTAAAGATTGATGCCACGAAGAGCCCGGACGAGGTCTATAGGGCTGTGAAAACTGGGCTGAAGGATAGGTTCCAGCAGAGGATTGGGCAATAATCGCACTTTGGCAAACTGGACCTGGGAGTACACCTCTCCTTTTTCCTGTATCGCTAGACTCGCATCACAGACCTGCTAGATGTGGGACCGGCTACCGGGGCAAGTTGCCTTTTTGGACTTTGTATTCTACATCGAAATTGGGGGACATCTAATGCGAACCCCTGAACCATAAGCGTACCCATCTCGAGAGATAAATAAACTCCCTAGCGCACACTATGGAGAGAAACCATACTAGAGAAGATCTATTTCACATGCCATACTGCTTAGGCCCACTCAGTCTGCACCCGCTTCTAACGCCTGCTGGTGCTGCCCGCCATGGCTCCTGCCCCCTGTACCGTTGGCCTTGCCCTCTGCATCCCTGGCCTCCCTTTCTCGTTGCGTCGCGACGCTCTCTCTCTCCCTCTTCACAATTTCCAAGACACCCCTTAGGCTCTCCCGCCACGTATCTAATCGCGTCGCGACCTCCTTCCATTGCTTCTCCCCAAATACCCGATATGTGCTGCGATGAATTAAGAATGTTTGGTTCAGTTGTGATAACTTCCCTTCAACCAACCCGGCGCGAATCACATCGATTACCCACATCTCCACATCCTCGGGATGAATCTGTAAGGCTTTCGCGATTGATTTGTATGGCAGAGAGCGTGATTGAGTAGACGCAGCTAGCGAAGCCAACGTTAAAAGGCGCATCTTGCGGAAAAGGATAGAGTTATCGAGCCCCTTTTCCTCATCGATCCAGCCATCGTGCTCGTCCTTAAAATCTACGTAGTCGTCCAGTAACTGAGCGGAGAAAATCTCTAAGAGTTCAAAGTGAATTGGGTCGGATTTCCGGAGGGCTTGGACCGAGTCTAGAGAAGTGAGATCCTGGAAGTCGAAATGGTTTGGATGTGAGATTGAAGCCTTGAGGGCACGAAGGGCAAGTGTGCGAGCTTCGCCTGACGTGCATTCTTCAGAAGGGAAGGTTTGGAGCGCGCGAAGAAGGTATGCGTATGACTGCCTAGTAACTCCGTTAGAAACCTAGGGCGCATATGGGTGTAGGGACTTGGTGACAAACTCTAGTTCGCCAGCATCCTCTGCAATGTCCGCGATCTCCACAAACAGGGTTCTCGAGTCTTCCTCATCCGTTTCCCACTCTAATAGCCAGGCATCTAAATTCTTCAGTTGGGATTGCAGGGTCTCAAAAAGGCCATTTGCCCGTACGACCTTCAGCATGCTTTGGAAGACACGGTATCTTGTCTCGCTAGTGGGATTGAGAATATTGAAGATTGTGGTGAGAATCGAGAGTGCCAGTCCAGGGCCGTGGACCGGCGAGGAGGTGATCGGATTCGAGAGGTGTTGGCAGATTTTCGGGAGGAACATGTTGATGTTGGAGGATTGTCGGACGAGGTGTATAAGAAGATTGTGCGCTGCTATGAATTCTACAGTCCCAGGCCAAAACGTCAGTAATTTTCACCAGAGGATTTGTGGACAACAAACCCTTCTCAGGAGCTCCATTAAGCGCCACAGCCCCTACAACTAATTTTTTGAGTGCCTCATCTTTCTGTCCTTGCTCGAGAAGTGGAGCAATGTCCGCTTGCAGACCCGCACCCTGTTCAACGCCCTGACTCTTTTTGAGGTTGTCGATATATTGCGCAAGTTCGTCGGCAAGATCCTCAAATGGGGCATCGATGAAGAGAGTATTTGACGGACCAGCCATGGTTGTGCGATCTGGAGGAATACCAGATAGGACTCTTGGGATGGTGATATCCTTTACCTCGAGTTATTCAACTGATGGTGAGGCTCTGTGGCCGAACTCTTGGCATTCCGTCAAGCGAGTGACTGCCGTATTTTCTGCGTACCATGTGCATTTCTGTCCACATTGCGAGATCAGTGTCTACGGAGCTGAGAAAGTGAGGTTGCTCACGATCCATAATATCGTGAACCAGACATTTCTACAGCCTTATCTATGTACGCTTTATGCTTTAAACAAATGAGGAGTTGTTGTGGCTTAGAGAATTGGTTTGCTTTTGCAGCCTGGATGCCCTCAATGAAGGAAATTCATTACTAATACTCGCCCCAATTATGTCCCTGTCATAAACCACAACTTTGTCCCAAGATACGCTACGGGCCTTACGGCCGTCACTCTGCTCCCTCTGTTATCTCAGCTGAAGGATCAATCTTAATGTTTAGTTCAGTCAGCCCTTCGATATCCTCCAGTACCAGTCCCTTTTCGTTGGCAAGGTGGAGAAGGCAAATAAAACAATATGATGTCGAAATATCCGCCATAGCCTGAGCCGGATAGACTGACTGGAGGCTGTTTATTATGGAAGTGAACGTTAGCGAACCGTCTGCTGGCTTCGGTATAGGCTGAAGCTGGCGTCCCGGTGGTGTCTGTGGAGGTAGAAGCTAATAGAGAAATAGTCAGTATGCACCTTTCCATATAGGAATTTCAAGGAGCGCTCGTACGTCATCTCCAATTCCCATGCCCTTCCACATCTCTTCCTTCAAGCGCCTAACGTCCACCTTCTTCGCAACTCTCGCATATTGGACGTACTCCGGTCGAAGCCTCTTACTCTGCGTCACCAATTGGTTTCCAAAAGCGTCCTGACCGCCTGCTGCTAGAACGTCTGCAATTCCGACAGAACCGGTAACTGCCCCTTCTTCTCCCTCTAGTGCAGGGGAGAAATGCTCTCTAGCATCAGCGAACTCATCGTCGTCATCGTCGGCCCCTCCAAGAAATGCTGGTCCGTCATCTTGGAAGAAGTTGGCGTCATAATTCCCTTGGATATTCTCTCCATCTTGTGCAGTACCGGCAGGGCCTTCTTTGCGAGCCCAGAAGGCCTCATCCATCTCCTCATCAAGCACATCTCCCTCTTGAGTGTGAGATTGCTGAGATCTTGCATGGCCGAAGCCTTTCCGTTTTGATCCCATTCTGGCCTTTGGTTTTAAAAATAACCGTAGTAGCTGCCGCGAGTTGAAATGCTTATCATCTGGTAGGAGATTCCTTGTTTTGGACTTCCATTGTGTCTTCGGTAGGGAAATAGAAGACATCGTTGTCGTAGGTGTGTAGATGGTTTCTGCTAAGATCGGGTTGAGAGGGGAAGAGAAGTCTATTTCAAATGGTTCCTTTTCTTTGCGTGTCCTTGTAGGAGGGGGGGAGGATTTCGTTACGTCCTTTATCCTCCTTATTCGCCAATGCTCAGGGCCAGCCCAATTTTTTCGCAACGCTTGATCGAAATAGCTCAAGATATCTTCATGCGCACCTCCTTCTTTCCCTTGGTTAAGAGATACAATGTAGTCGCTCCCTCCAGCATCGAATGCACCGATGACTTGACCTTCCTCTCCTCCTATGCCGTCTTCCTCGATGTTGTCATCGTTGACGAAACGATTTTGAGGCTCCAAATCCGCACCCCTCGCCCAGGCCTCCCCGCCCTCACCAAACCCGGTATCCGGAGGCAAATCAAAGCCACCTAAAGCGCCGTCATCATCATCATCGAAGCCGAGTGGATTTTCACCGTCAAGAAATATTCCTGACTGATCTGCAGCGCTAACAGATCGATTTCTCTCTTGTCTCCAGTCTTCAGGGGCTTTGAGGAAAGGTATGTCTAGTGACCCCGCCATGTCTCCAAGGTCGAAATTCTTCAACGACGGGCAAATATCCTGATTATCGAGACGATTCAAGTCAGGGAAGAACTTGGCTCCGAGCGATACGACATCAATCTCAGCAGCTTCTTCCCCTTCAGTTTCGGCCTCCTTTAGTTCACTGTCATAGTCGGTGTCGGCATCCCCATCACCATCTTCCGCGATCTTGTTATCTCTATTGCTGCTCCGCCTCCTCCGTTCCGTCTCTTCACTGATATTTCTAGCGTCGTCGCTGCTATCAAAGACTATCCTCCCCTGTGCATCAATAGAAAGATGGTTCAGTAACAAGCCTTTGGCGCCGCCCTCGTCAAAATCTGCAGATGCCTTCTTGAAGAGAGGATCAACGGAAAACTCTAGCTCAAACTTCTTGAGCTGCAGTGTAGTAAAAGAAGGAGCAAGGGTAGCCTCCGAGGAGTGTTGCGCCTAAAATAAATTTTAGCCAAGACAATCTGCAGAGATCTATCAAAACCCACTCTTCTTTTCCCTCGCTTCCTTGAGCCTTCTTCACCTTCTTCGTCATCCTCCTCGCAATCATCACCACCCTCACGCTCATCTTCGCCCCTCCTCTTCTTGTTCCCGCTATCAGCTAGCCCGCTTAATAACTTCCCCGTCTCTGTTGCCACACTGTCTACTCTGCTGGTGTAAATTTTGACACACCCATCAAGAGTACAGCTTGCTTTCTGGAAATTGACTCCATCGCCTTCCTTCAGAAGTGTCATGTCATGAAAGTAATCGATCAACGCGAAATTCCAAGAGTTTGTTGCATTGATTTTCTAAACAGTTAGCGGAAACACATCAATAGTCGAGGTATGATGATTTCGCACATTGTCAGTAGCCATCTTCATCCACTCCTCAAAGTTGGCAAGTATAGGTACACGTTTCATGGGCGTCAGAGCACTACTACCAACAACAACCAACCCATGGTCGTTCTCCTTCCCACGTCCTGCCACGATGGTCTTAGGTGTCTTTGGACTGGTACTGGCAGCTCGCTCATGTGGATTAAGTCTTCGTCTCGGAGATGCAGCTGCCTTAAGCTGGTTCATTTGTAAGTCGTGTAGGGCTTGCCTAGACTGAAGGCGGACCGCCTTCTCTCGAGCGTCATCGTTGAGTGGGATCCTGCATATGATTTATGAGTCAGAGCACAGCTTAAGTACAAAAAGACATTTTAGCGATACTTTATCGGAGAAGCTCTGATTTGCGTGCCAGCAGCTTGCTTAATGGGGACCTTTGAACTCTCCCCGTTCCCGCGTGGCGGCTTTGCAACGCGTGGCATGGCTATTCAACCCCTGTCGTGTCGATCAGGAGAGCTTATATAGTCAATCTGTAGTGAAAAGCCTATCTGGTCGGCAGTCAGATACGGCGTTGGTGGATTTTGGAGATAGCGACGGGCGAAGAGGTCGCTGTCGCATTCTTTGTTGTTTATTCTGCACGATGGGTCTTCTCGCGTAAACAAACGCCAATTCCGCGCATGCTCACGTGGTGTTCCATTTTTTCTGCCCCTCGCCAAGACTACCGTAACGTCAATCTCTCGCCACGAGGGGCGAACGTGATTTTTGCTACTTCTATACCCATATTCACTTCCTGTTTTGTAGATAGCATCACCTTTTCTTCTCGAATACCATGCCAACACTGATTTGCCTAGGCAAATTGTCCCACAATGTCGTTTCTACACCGTCGTGTGCATGCCATGCTGTCTCGACGACGCAGGTACTCCGTAACACCTTTTTTTACCACTCTCCTAGCGATTGTCGCAATCTCCATCCTTAGCTTCATTGCACACCAGAGCGCACAATATTTGGGACAAAGCACCAGCCATGTAGTTCTGCAGAGGAGAACTCTGGAAACCGTAGAGCCTTTGCGTGGGAGACAGTTGTCTGGCTTTGTTAACAGAGACACAGACGTAAGCTCATCATTGCTGATTCGTTGCCTAGAACATTTTCCTGAACAGAACCTCCGAGAATTTAGTGTCATCTCGTTCATCACGCCAAAGATAAATGCGCCTACATCCTCGCCAATTGCCCCGATGAAGAAGCAGGTCTGCTCTCGTATCTATCCCTTTACTACTGCCGGCTACCCCATGCCCAACCCGTGGCTTTCGTCGTTCTAGTGCTCTGGCTTGCACTCCTCTTTACGACTATCGGGATCGCCGCAAGTGACTTCTTTTGCATAAATCTAAGCACCATCTCTAGCGTTTTGGGAATGAGCGAGAGCATGGCTGGAGTCACTTTTTTGGCGTTTGGCAATGGCAGCCCCGATGTATTCTCTACCTTTGCGGCGATGAGTACTCACAGCGGTAGCTTGGCGGTTGGCGAGCTTATAGGAGCAGCGGGCTTTATAACTACGGTGGTGGCGGGATCGATGGCTCTAGTGCGGCCTTTCAAAGTTTCAAAAAGGAGTTTCGTGAGGGACGTGGGATTTTTTATTTTTTCTGCCTCTTTCAGTATATGTTTCCTCGCAGATGGGAGGCTGCAGCTCTGGGAGTGTGCTATGATGGTCGGCTTTTACGGCTTTTATGTTGTGGTGGTGGTCATGTGGCACTGGTGGCTTGGGAGGCGGCGAAGGAGAAGGGACCGGGAAGCGCTCTCGAGGAACCACTACGTTACGCCAGGAAATGAAGACCTGGAGGTCGACGAAGAGGATGAAGAGGACGAGGATGCGGGCGCTAGTGCTGGGGAAAGGAGGAGCTTATTGAGACATGGCACTACGGAGGACTTTGGTGCTCTAGAGCGGGGTGGACATGCCTCAAGGCTGGCAGCTAGGGATGAGGAAGAGGAGGAAGAAGATCGAGAAGATGCTCAGGAGAGGTGGATGGCAGGTATTAATAGTAGCATGCGAGTTACTGGGCGGCCAAGACACGAACGTCGGAATACTCTGAACCCAATTCGGCCGAGTTTGGTTGGCGCCTTGGAGTTCCGAGCTGTGCTCTCCTCGCTGCAGAAGTCTAGAGCCTCACAAACTCTGCCGATACCTCTCAGAAGATACTCGGATGATCCAAATAACACGCCTGTGCAACGGCTACCATCGGTTTCGGATATGGCAGTCGAAAGCGAATCTAGCTCTAGTACTCCTGGAGTGGGTCATCTCGGGGGGCCACGGGGTGACTCAGGACTTAGCGGAGACGACTTCGGGGCATTAGGGAGGAGGGTCAGGGCTGTGTCAACCAATGATGCGATTGGACTGAGCCTGGGTCCTAGCGGTTTCAGGAGGACGGTCCCCGACATTGACGTTTTTTCCCCAACTCCTCCGGGAACTGATAGATTACAACCTTCAGAATTTCAGCACACTGCCGCCTCCAACGCAAATCTCACAGTCACCGCCGGGCGCTCCCCATCCCCCAGCATTTCGATTTCTCCGCCTCCATCGAAGCAAGGCTCTAGGCGGCCAAGCCAAAGCCAAAAGGTAATTTCTCCGAATTTGTTAGCTCCGCCACAAGAGGGACACGAAGGAAACCAAAGAACTACTCTATCTCCAGCCACCCCACCGGCTGATGGGGTTTTACCCCCAAGGTCGCGACCGCCCCGAATAGTTATTCCCCGCTATAGTGATGAACCTGACGACCTCACTTCCGAATTTCCGGCATTTTATGATTCCCCTTTACCCATCTCTTCGCGTAGTAGTTCACGCCCCCCAAGTATACTTCTTCCCCCTTCGAGTCTTTCTCTGGGGTCTTCGTTTTATGGCCAAGGGGATGAAAGCCAAAGAAAGCCGTTATGGTGGTGGCCTAATAACATCTTACCTTCACCAGATATTCTTGGAGCTACGTTATTTCCCACGCTATGTGGTTTCAAGGAGAAAAGCATTTCTGAGAAGTTCCTCGGGCTGGTGGTGGCACCTAGTGTATTCCTCCTGACAGTTACTCTACCTGTTGTTGAGAATGAAAAGGAGGACGGCAATGAGCGGCTGGTGGCAACAGACGGAAGAGAGAGACCGAGCTCGAGAATAGGTACCGCTATAACTATGCCCCCCGACTTCGAGTACCCTAGCCGAGTGATGGGGGCTCTGAGCCGAAGACCGTCAATGCCAGGAGCTCATAGAAGCTGTGGGCTGGGCTCGCCCGCCGTCGAAGGCTTCAGCGGCCAGGAATACACAGCAGAAGTGGCACACTCAATAGAATCGAGCGATCCATATTTCCAACCCAAACCATCCCAAGCTCCGGTGCCAGACTGCGACACTTCAATCCCCACCACACCCGCCCGTGCTTCGAACGAATGGAATCGCTGGCTCGTCGCCGTACAGATCCTGACTGGGCCCCTTTTCGTTGTTCTTGTTGTATGGGCTAACACCACGGAGGACCCCACCAATTTACGCACTCTACTCAGTCCTATCCTCTACGCCCTCCTTGCCGGCTTTATTGTCCTGGCCTTACTTATTCTAGTGACCACCGCCGATCGCACTCCTAGGTGGCATTTCATGCTTTGCTTTGTTGGTTTTGCTGTAAGCATCGCCTGGATATCAACCATAGCCAACGAGGTTGTCGGCGTTCTGAAAGCTTTTGGTGTCATTCTTGGCATCTCGGATGCCATCCTTGGGCTTACGGTCTTCGCCGTTGGTAACTCTCTTGGTGACCTTGTTGCAGACGTCACGGTAGCGCGGCTGGGGCTACCAGTGATGGCACTCTCGGCGTGTTTCGGCGGGCCGATGCTCAATATTTTGCTCGGTATCGGTATCAGCGGACTATATATTATGATCCGTAATGGGAAGGATCGGCATGAGAAGCACCCCAACAAAAATATCCGCTACAAGCCGTACGAAATAGAGGTCAGCAGTACTCTGATGATATCAGCAGCGACGCTGCTAGTCACGCTCATAGGTTTATTAATTGTAGTACCCTGGAACAAGTGGGTGATGGATCGGCGGATAGGCTGGGGGCTCATTGTATTATGGACTGTGAGCACTTTGGGGAACCTGACGGCGGAAATCGTGGGTTGGGGTGGGAGTATCAGTTGAAGCATCTGTACAATATACCCAGTTTCATAGCGTAGTGCTCATCGAAAGATGCCGTTAGGAGTATCGGGGTTCTAATATCTTAGAACTAACATACAACAGGTATTACAAAACTCCCCGTTTTAAGTTATTTGTATAAGAAAAGAATTATCCGAATGCTTCACTTAATTCCTCCAAGACCCCCCCCGAAAAAAAAGCCCTCAAAAATATACATAGGCTAGGGTCCTTATCTTATCACGTGACTTTAATCATCGATCAATATTGTTTGAGGTCATGCGAGCAGCCAACGATCATCAAAATTACATGCAACTGCACATACGACTCCATCATCAACTACAAACCAGTCAGCTACAACAACGAAACGAAAGCATGTAGAGACAGAGCAGCTATGCGATTTCTCCAGCCCAGTTCCTTTGGTTTTCTTTTGACTCTCATGCTCGGAACTAGACATGCATTCCCAACATCTACCCAATTGCCATTCTCTGGCCTTACAAGCCCGCGGAACATCAGTGCTGAATTGTTCGCGGACCTCGAAGAGCTCGCTCGTTTAGTAGATATCTCTTACTGTGTCGGGACGACAGGGATCCAGAAGCCGTTTGTTTGCGCTAGTAGATGCGTAGAGTTTAAAGGTTTCGAGTTGGTTAAGGTATGTAGCTTCATAGGCCCTGACAATTGTGAATAGACCTCTAATCAGAACTCTTCCCTGTAGACATGGAACACAGGTCCGCTGCTATCTGACTCCTGTGGCTACATCGCGGTTTCACATCCCCCATTCGCTCCTCGAATAGTAGTTGCATTTCGAGGAACCTACTCTATCGCCAACGCTATTGTCGACCTTTCCACCATACCTCAGGAGTACATCCCTTATCCTCCTGACGACAGTGAGACAAATTACCATCCGGACAACCCTCCCGATAGAAGATGCCCAAACTGTACGGTACATGCTGGCTTTCTAGCCTCGTGGAAGAACACACGCCCACACCTGGAGCCTGAAATCCAGCATTTAGTGAAGCAGTACCCAAACCACCGCCTCGTGCTCGTAGGCCACTCGCTTGGCGGCGCAGTTGCTAGCCTGGCGTCCCTGGCGTTCTACCACAGGGGTTGGAACCCTCAGGTTACCACATTCGGTGAACCTCGAGTAGGGAACCAGGCGCTCATGAACTATTTCGACGCACGTTTTTATAATAGCACCCACAGGGAGGAAGGCAGCTATCGGCGGGTTACACACATAAATGATCCTGTACCGTTATTACCATTGAAAGAGTGGGGATACAGGATGCACGCCGGTGAAATCTACATCTCCAAACCCGACCTGCTGCCTTCCGTGTGGGACCTCGAACGCTGCGATGGGGACGAGGATCCAAACTGCATCGCCTTCGGCGACTCCACCATCACTGCCAGCGCCGCAGCCCAGTGGTGGGGCGCTGACAGTGCCCCATGGCCCGTCCCGAGGAGATTTAGGATGTGGGAGCTCTTCTTCGCACATCGGGATTACTTCTGGCGGCTAGGTCTCTGCCTACCGGGGGGGGATCCGAAGAACTGGTTCCGTCACTACCCTCCTCAACACGAGGATGGGGATGGCAGGTATCAGGAATATATAAATTGATGACAGTAGAAAATAGTTGAGCTATTAGGATGTCCCCTTTTGTTATCCTTCTCATAGCGGTGGTGTTTTTGGCATTCTCAGCTTTCTAGCATAGTGTTGGGTTTTGGCATAAGCATCCCTTAATTTTCCCCTTTCTGGAGACTAGGCTGAGGGACCGGACAGGGGCGTACATGTGTCATATCAGAAGAATGGAGTGCAAACCAATTAGCTGTGAAACCTTGAAGCCAGATTTTAAGGTTCAGATGAGACTTTGTTCACTCGTTCATTCATTATTATCCTCAGACCAAAGCCCATTTTTTGCCCAACCCCGACCCAGTAACCCTATCCTTAAAACACCTATTAGAGCATCCCGGGGGAAAGTAAAACTCAAGAAAACCCCCCACCCACCCACATCTTCCTCTTCATCCCCATCTCCACAGCCACCCTCCCCCACCCCTCCCCATGATTCTCTCC
>JAGHQL010000218.1:0-39110 GCA_020080175.1 Glutinoglossum americanum | reverse complement strand
CTCTATGACTTCATGAAAGTCCGTGCGAGCAATGCTCGGGCCTCGTGTTGTCAGCTGGGCATCGCTCTGAGGTCATAACCCCTGAGTGGAATGCTCCGAGAGCATGCCTCGCAACATTTCCCCCTTACTCCAAGAGAATCTGCTCTGACTTGACACCATCACCTCTCACAGCTTCTCCGTTCATGATACCATGAACGTACGCCTCGCCAACAAGCTTCCAATTTCCATTCTGTAGACGCCTTAAGACTGTAGGCACGGTCGCACCGGCCAGGACCCAGACAGTATCGCCTTCCTGGAGTGACTGAGCCGTAATGCCAATGTAGTTGCGCTCTGTCCTGAAGAGCCGTCTGCCGCTGTAAGCGACCCGAAAGCTCTCAGCGATATGATCGTAATCCCTGTCCAGATCCTTCTTCTCAGGTGAGTCTTCATCCTGCCCGATTTCGATCATGCGTTCAATAGTGTTCCAATCTGGTATGATTCCATCTGTATATCTGGTAGAAAGGTCTGAAACAGCGGCTTTCGTTTGAGAGTATACGTCTGAGAGCTTAGTAAGATCCTTGGTTAGCTGATCGGGGGGGCTCGGCTTGGGTTCAGAGTACTTGATGACGTCGCGTAAGCTCCCTAGTGCTTCTTTCAGTTCCCAAACGCGAAGTGCGATGAACAATGGAAATGCGCCACGAGCTTCTTCGCCTGCTAGTCGCCCACGGAATGTGTCCTTGATTAGGGTTCTCCAGAAAGCTTCGGTAGGCGTGCCTCCATTAGGGTAACGGGATTGAGGATAATGTGCTAGGAGATCCAGCAGAGTTTCCATCTGGTGCAGATCCGTAATCTCTGCTGCCGTCGCAGCGAACTCAATAATAGTGTCGAAACGAATGCCTTCCACTGGCAGTAGTAGCAAATTCATCTGCACTGGCACCTCCCACCTTAATCCGTCGCTAGCATTCCAACGTCCCTCACCCGCTGCGGCTCTTGGACTGCCACTCAGAGGGTGGGTTTGGGGTGTCACGCTATAATCAGGGACCCAGGAAGGAAGATTTTGCAATCTTCGGAAAGAGGCGTCTTCAACGAGGGAAAAAAGATTAAGATCCGCCATTTCGCATATAGTGGCCCAGGAGGCTTTTGTATAGACTTGTTGAGTGTTGAAGTTGTAGTCTGGCTGTATATGATAGGGTACCCTATGCACCAGAGACTGTTCCCGCATCCCCAAGAGCGCGAAAACACGGTCTCTATCATCCGCTGCATTGAAGTATCTGCCGTACACCAAGAGTTTTTCGAGGTTGAGCGATGTGGCCTTCTTCCTCATGTTTTCAAAAATGAACGGATTGGTGAGGGTATTGCCAACATATGTTGTAGACGTCTCAGACGACTTGACCCAAGACGGATTGACAGCTGTTGTGGCTACGCTTGTCAACAACTCACCCAATTGCGTTTCCCTGAGAACCTGCGAGCTGGTTGAAATATCAGACCAGAGAAGAACATTGGAACCACAGAATACAACGATATTGCGCGCAACGAATATCTCCTGTATAACCCATACCCGGCTAAACCAGGACCGTTGAAGGAACGCAGCGTAATCCAACCACTGCTGCGGCTCAACGTATGGAATGCCAAGAGCACGATACACTTCAGAATCATCAAGATCCGGGGGTAGCTCGACTTTGAGTTTTTCCGGCGGGATAGACGAGAGTCGATTCATCACCTCAATTGCGGCCCTTGTGTGCACGTCCTCTATTCCGAGCCATACGACGACTGTTTTAGCTGCCTGATAAATCTTGTTCATCATCGCAACTTGGGAGTTTCGCTCGGGCACGTTTCCTTGGTCAATGCACACCGCATCAATCCAGATAAGGCGTTGCCTCTGGTATTGACCACGGCCAGCTGCCGACGAAGATGCATCCCTGCTTAATTGCAGAAGCGCTTCACGGAGATTCTCAGTGATACAGAGGACTAATCCATCGCAAGTGATTAGGTTGTTGCGCTCGTTGGATGTTCTTCTGATGTCCTGTGGCCCTGAGAGTTCGTGGTACAGCGGGTCACCCCACGTGTAAGACAGGCAATCGTAGAGGGGTTCATCGCCAAGGTCGGCAACTTCAAGAGAGCATCGTATCGGTTCATCGGCTCCCGAAAGTATTTGGAGGAGACGAATGGAAGTTTCAGAGGGTAGAGGAGAGTATCCGTAGGTTTGGCCAGGTGGAACGGCCATCTGTTGATCCAAACTAATATCGGCCGACGCTAGAACTTGGAAGGGACGTTCTTTATTTTGGAACTGGGCTCATTCTCAGCTCGAAATTTGCTGGGATATATTTAGAGTGCTAATGTGGAATGTAGGGTGGAGGGTTTATGAAGCAGGGAGGCACTTGACGGGTTTTTAGCTGGAGAAGTACTGGATGACTCAGAGCAACTAAGGCAAACGCGTCAGGTCGGCAGCTTGGCCCCCGGGGATTGAACAACATGGGGGGCGAGCAGCCGCTCTATTGGAGTCACCCTGCCCACCCTGCTCGCGCGAGCACAGGGCTGTGTTGCTTACCCACAGATCAGGGGTGGGGTCCGCTGTTTTCTGTTATCGCTCTTGTCGCTTGCATTCCCGAGAGGAATCGCCATATCCTTCGCTAAACCTATAGACAGGCTCAAACATCACCCTCTCTCTCACTCACCAAATTCACGTTTAAAATCCCTTACCAACTTCCTTTAGGGAGAAGCCGGAAATCACCTTCAGCCTTCGATTAAATTGACGAACTTAATGCTTGGTTAGGGGCCCTATTTGGCTTTGCTGGCCCCATGGTTTGAGGACTTATTGCTTGCATTTTTCACTGGGTTTAGGTGGTCAGCCCCTCAGTGAGGCCCCAACACTAAACCGACCAGACTTTTGCATCACACCTCTGTATATCAGTATAATTTGCAGTTACAACAGCATAGGGCTACATCTGCGGTATTCTGTAGAAAAAAAAGCTGTACTAAAGCAACCAGGATCCCAAGAACAGTGCTAAGATTTCCCATCCAGAGGGAAATCTTTCGATCCAAGTTTAGTGCTATTTAGATGTTATTGGTGTTAGATTGACTAACTAATTGAGTGTTCCCGGAACCCTTCCGTCGAACGCCCATAACCACAAGCCTTCGTCCGGGTACCCGCGACCACCCAATCCACCCATTGCGCCATCAGGCGACTACAGCAACAGACAAAACAAAGCCCTCAATCTTCAATTCGCGCCGTTTTCAGGGATAACTACGGAGCGAGTTATTAGAGATGCCGATCCGATCTCCCACTTCTTGGCGAAGGATGATCTGTATGTGACGCCGCCAGTTAGCGTCCCCACGGCAACAAATCTTTCGCCCATGATGCCTCACTTTCTCAACACCCTTCGCCATCCCTACTAACGAACTACTCCCCGAGTGCCGGCTCCGGTTCCGCAACCGCGACTGGAACGGCCTCTCGGTCTACCAACGGCCTGCACATTGGCAAAACGGCGGTGGCACATAAAGCCATCGCCAGTGCCATGACTGAGGGTTCCTTGGCCACTCGGCCGCGAAACCGCGAAGTATGGGGTCTCATACATATTAGATTAAACAAGAAGTGGAGGTAAAGCAATACTTATACATTAGAAAGAACCCACTCGCGAACGCAAGGTGAGGGGGGGTAGAGTGACGAAGTTCCTGTAGGCTCGAGTTCTTTTGCTCCAGATACCACGACCCTCCGTTGCGCTCCGGAATGATACCCCTAACGGGATCTGGGGGAGTTTTTTTGGTGTTTCCTCTCGTGACCAGGAAAACTCGAAATCAAAATGTAGTGCTCTCTAGACTTGGCATTCAACCCTAGTACTGTGCAGGTTAAAGTTCGTCTGGTAGGTAGAAGGACGATTGTATTAAGCAGGTCGTGGGCGCGGTAGGTAAGCCACCCCTGCCAAGAAGCATGACTAATAACTACCTAATAAACCACCATTTCCACGGCATAGAAATCACCTCCACAGTACGAGTACAGTCAGCGCGTTGTCACGGCTTATGAAAGCTGTCGCAAATCCACAGCACAAGGCGTAAAAATCACAAAAATTACTCTGTAAGGCTCTAATCCAATATAACTTAACACGCGGGTCATGAAACTAACTTCTCTAGTTGTAGTAATCACCTGGGACATAGAATGAGCGAGCCAGCTGTTGGATTTCGCCGCGAAAATGAAGTTGGGGTGCCCGCTCCAGTTAGGTGACCGCCTAGTCTCCGGGTTAGAGGGTCAACGAGACGCGACAATACTTATAACCTAGTACTGTAGAGTGTAGACTCGTTCCTAACTATCGTCTTACCTATACCGCATACCTACCACCGCAGCAATTTTAAAACTAACCAAAATATATAGAAAACTAAACCTGATGCTGCGGGAAAAGAAACGCTTTTCAGAATTTTATTTATATTTATGTTGGTTGTTAGCAGGTGGTGGTATGTAGTTTAGTTGGGATTCTAGTTAAGCTTAGCATGCTTATGCTTATATTAGTTTTCCCGCGCTGTTAGAAGGAACTATTCTTAAAATGCGTAATCAGCCTACCACACATCTAAAGCAATTGATGTCGTTCTTCGGGGGGACAAATACTATCGTCGTAAGATCTCTTAACCCGCCAGCCCAAGGTCTACTAACGCGGTTATGCGGGGGGAGCGGAGAATTTTTTTTCCTCCCATGCAAATACACCCGCAATATCCGTGCGGGCTAGTGTAGGAACACCTGTCAACGGCGGACTCATGGGACGTTCCAACCGCGCCGCTTCGAGATGCGCGGTTATTGTGGTTAAATTAGTGTCTAACCACGATTTACGTGACCTTCAAGTTTTCGGAGATTTCGCGAGATGCATGGGAAACAGCTTTTTAGTAAATCAATTGAGAGTTTGGAGCATACATGTAAGGCGGTAGTTAAAGCAGATGGGTGATGGAAGAATTACGGTATTAGAATTTTGGCGCTGCGGAGGATACCTTTTATACCTGTGTTTATGCTCTTTTGGTATTAATTACTGCTGGCCAATAAACTCGGAAACTCGTGGACTATTTGGACTATTAGTTTGACTATCTTGGGCAATTGGCAATGATTGCTGCTTTAAGAAATCAATTCTTTTGTGAGAGTGGTTTACGAAAGTTGAATTTTGAGCGAGGTTTTTCACTTCATGGGCATCAAGCAATAGTAGGTAACTTATGAAAAATCTGACTGCTCGGGGTTTTTCCTGGGGGATCTTTCTCCGAGTGCATGGCACCTTGAAGACTTCGCGATCCAGGAAAGGTTCCGTCAGTCCGCCATACGCGCATAGTACCCCGCGACGCCATAGTCGCAGTTACCCATCCGAGGTGTCAGGAACCAGTTCCATCGCCGGAACACACAAATGAAAGCGCGTTGGCAGCGACGCCTGCCAGCTGGCCCTTAGCAGCACAATGGCCGGGTCCGGGCACAGCATTGCCCTGGCTCCTGATTAGCCCGGCTGGGCAACATACCTCTCCTGGGCGTTGTATCCAATCACTAATATACCGTTTCCAGGTACAGTAAGCTACGATTTGGTCCGAACGGAATACTTCTACCGTGGGGACAACCCCGGCAGCAAGGTACGCATGCCAATCCGTTTATATCTGCCCACTTTATTTTTTCTCAAACGTAACCCAACCAACGCCACTTCGGGGCAATCATTCCTCTGAACAAAAAACGGGAAATGACGATGGTGTTGGTGCACGTTGAAGATCTGATCAGTTCGTACTGGGAAAAGATATCCTGTTGTCATGTTCTCCCCAAAGGAGATCCTACCAATCCCCACTTCCTCATCCCTGGAAACGCTGAAAGCCATCCGTATAGACCCTATTGCCCATTGCTGCCTCGTCCCCACAGCAATTGCAGGCCCTATCGCTTTTGCCTCCCCGAAATTACGGATACGGCTCTACGCTGTCTTCCTAAGCTCCAGCTGCTCAATACTCTCCCTCCTCTACATAGATCGCTCCCGCTACTCCTACAGGGTTCTCGCGCTCACAGGTAACTTCACATTCTCGGCCCCCTTATTCACAAACTTTCGACTATACCTCGCTCCCGTAGCCCCTCTATCCAACCTGAGCGCTTTGGGGAAGCTGAAATGGCCCTATGAACTTCTACCCAACCCGCGAGGTATAGGGACGGGATGGCAAATTAGGAAGATTCCACATCTTTTCGGCGCGGGACCCTAATTATGTGCCGTCTATGCTAGCTTTTGTAGTACAGAGATTAGCAAAGGCGCTACTAGCCTATCCGGTTTACAGACTGCTTGGGGTAGCGGGGGAAATTTACGGTAACAGTCTCCAGGGTGGGGATTACAGTGAGGAAAAAGAGCGGATTATTCGGAGACTGGGCACGGGAGAGGTTTCGATGAGAGAAGTGTGGATACGTGCCTGGATGGCGGCTGGTTTTCTGGTGGTGGCACATTGTACTTACGAAATGGCGTATGATATCGTCTCCGCCGTGCTTGGAGGTCAGCCGCGGCAATGGCCGCCTTTGCTTGGGGACATTACAGAAGCATTTTCTTTGCGACGGTATTGGAGGTGAGTTTTGCTTCCTGGGGGATATCTGCAACCCAAATTTCAGCTGACGTTAAGGGCGCGGCTAGCTCGTACTGGCATGGCGTCATCCGCGCTGCGTTTATAGGGAATGCAGCGTTCATCGCATCAGTGCTTCGGATTCCCAGGAGTATTCCTGTATACCGCCGACTGATCACTCTCATCATCTTTGCTCTCACAGGTATTTCCCATGCTGTCGGTTACTGGGTGATAGCTCCGGCATGCGATAGGAGGCCGGTAGTGCAATGGTACATTTCAATGGGACTGGGAATTGTGTTTGAGGACGCTGTCGGGTGGCTATTCTCAAATCCGGTGCTTGGACGATCACGGAGACTACTGAGCTTTGCTTGGGCTTGGTTATTCTTTGTATGGAGTCTGCCAAAGATGCTATTTCCGCAGCAAGACTGTGAGCTTTACTAAATGGCTCAGACTTGTTTCCGTGACTGCACAATGGCGTATGGTTATGAGTGCCTCTCGAGTTGATATCCACATTTTTGGTGAGCAGTTGCCGCACTATAATCGAAAATTGAATATGGGAGAACTGAAGGGATATTAGCAAGGGGACGGTGGAGGAGGAGAGAGCATATACGTTATTCTCCAATGAAAGGGGTACCCCAAAACGGGCAAGGTGACTAGAATGTCTTGGCCGGGTGAAGAGGCCGAGATGGTTGCTCTTTGCAGAAGTTTTGGCCGTGTTGAGGTCTGTCGGCATAGGGGTTAGATTATATGGTAAGCACGCAGCTTACGTGTAGAAATCGCGGAATTAATCTTTGGAAAGCATGATGTTGATTCGCAGAATAACTAGCACAGAATTGACCTCCAAATTTTCCAATAAACGAGTGTATCTCCTCTGCCTTCTACAATCCATGAGCACTAGGCGCCTCTGTAGAAGCTTGGTGGGCAGCAGCCTAGATTTTTAATAAAAACAGTAGATTCCACCACTCGCATGAATTACGCTGTGGTATGGATTGTGCTGAAGATCAAACCTGATCCGCCCAGGCCCGTAGGACGAAATCCACCCTGTCCAAGATGCTCCGAACATGTTCCGGCAAGATGATATATTTCACTTTCTCTCTCTCCAGCGTCTCGCAGAATAACGTGTGCAATTGTGACCAGCCTTCCTCATCCTTCCTCTCAGGCATCAACCTCACTCCATCACCTCTTAGCCATTCTTCAACCGGCTCGCACAAAACCACCAGCGAGGTCCGCATTTGGGAACGTAGATTGTGCCAGGTGCCTGACTCCAGAAGTGATCTCGCACCGCCTGGCGGACCGTACATCGCGGCGAAGACGATAGGATCGATCCCCGAGCGATCGGATACGATTAGTGTAGATTCTGCTCTCGGAACTTGCGGCGCATTGGGGCTGCCCGACACAGACGGGCTGGAGGACGACATTTCAGCCTGGAGCTGTGCTTCCAGAATAGCGCGTTGTAGCTCCAACGACGCAGTAGGCGATGCCCGTATATCTGAGGTCTGGAATTTTTGATTACGAAGAACTGTTCGCGCCACTTCAGTAACGAATCGCGCACTCCGTAGATGGGGGTGCGATCTCAGGGCAGTAATGAGAGTTGTTTTGCCAGAAGATGGGGCTCCAACTACATATATCGATCGAAGCTGTGTATTGGGACTTGGACCTGGCATTGGTGCCATTTGAATGATTGTTGACCGAGTTGTTCTGAGATAAATGTGCAGTGGTCAGCACCGGGTTCGGCAATCGCGATGATTCAAGTTGTTTGTCATAATGTTCTCTGGGGTTTCACGAGAAGGATGTCGCCAGCTCTTTCACCCTTCTGATCGGATAAAAGCTTATGTAGGTGTCTCCAGTCGTGACAAAGTCCCTGCAAGGGACCTGGTCCTATTTATTGCTAGAGACATTTAAAGGCGGGGTTTGCACTTGTTATCGGCGGTGTTATTTCTTGTCGGTTGTGTTGTAGGTTATGGATGGATATGGGAAGGGGTGAGGGTCATGTAATAATGTGAAGTATGAAGTGTATGTAGGCACCATTGATGGACCGAAGTATTTCGAAAAGACTATGTAAAAGGGCTCTAAGGTGATATTTATGATCCTAGAGCAGAATGCTCCTAGAGCATTCTGTTAGTTGCCTGTCATATGCCAAAACACGCAAGCACGAACACGCAATCACCACCGTCATGGCTGATATCATGATGTCATTACCCCTTTTTCACATGTTGACATGACGCTGTCATAGACTCCTCCCACATGCTGAATGTGAAAGCGGTGGTTTAGCATATGACAACGGGTTAGTCGAAACTCTAGCAAATTCTGCTGTGGCCATCACCAGTGTTAATAAAGGGTGGCTACCGCGCCTTAACATTGCAGCTCATGAAAACGCTGTCTAACCCAGTGCCGCATACTGCAGCGGCAACAGGATCTGCACGGTGTACGAACGACTGGACATTTCTCTGTTCGAGGTGTAATTTGCATCCCTCATTACCATATCTCCTGACATTTTCTTCCCCAGAAAAGCCATAGTACACTAGCTCCCCCCTTGTCTCCCCTTCACCCTGCTTCCCAGCTCACTACGGTGCTGCCGTTGGCGTGAAAAGCGCCCTCTGGTCCGTCACAAGCAGACCAGCAATACACGCACTGGTAAGCGTAGACAACGCCCCCGAGATCAACGCGCTAACCGCCAATCTACTCACATCACTAGCGCGTCCGGGTGCTATTTGAGACAAGACGCCAATTTGGATGCCGAGAGCACTGATGTTGGCAAAGCCGCAGAGGGCATAGGTGGCGATTAGGCGGGAGCGGGGGGAGAGCGCGGCATAGGCGGGATTGGTTTGGAGGGAGGTGTAGGCTACGAATTCGTTCTAGAGTTCGTTAGGATGGGCACATTGAAGGTGTAAAGGTTGTTACATGCAGTAATGAGTTTGATGCCGATTAACTGAGCGACTTTGAAGAGATCGTCGTTTTGGGATACACCGAGGAGGAAGGCGATTGGGTAGCAAATATAGCCAACAATGAGCTGGATTGTCAGAGGTGGGGAGTCGATGTTGAGGTAGTAACCCCACCACGTCAGGAGACCGTCTGCTAGGCCGAGGAGCGATATGACGCACAGAACGACTGCGACGATCATGCCTCCGATCTTGAGGCCGAGCCAGGCACCGCTGGCGAGGGCGTGGAGGGAGTTTGCGGCGCGGTGCTCGTCGTCATCGGGGATGACTACGCGTCCGGCTGTGAGGGTTCCTTCGGTTTCAGGGTAGCGGAGCTTAGAGATGGCGAGGGAGGCGGGGATGGACATGACGCAGGAAGATATGAGAGCTTGAGGGTTGACCCCGAGACCGATGTAGGCGACAAGGACAGAGCCAGAGATGGTGGCGAAGCCGGAGCACATTACTTGGTGGAGCTCGGCCGCTGTGAGGTGGGCGACGAAAGGGCGGATGAGCATGGCGCTTTCGCCTTGGCCAACGAAGGGGGAGGCAGCTGCGACGACGGCTTCCGCCCCGGAGACACGCATGGACCAGAAGAAAAAGACGGCAAACTTGCCGATGAGCCACTGGAGGACGCCATTGTGGTATAGGAGCTGGACGAGGGAGACGAAGAAGATAATGGCCGGGATGACGGCGGTAAGGAACCAGCCTAACTTGGGGACTGTGGGGGCGGTGAGGAAGGATGTGCCTTGCCCGGCGAAACCGAGGAGGTCGCGTGCGAGGCCGGAGATGAAGGTGAAGATGTTGTAGCCAACACCTGTTCGGAGGACGAAGAGGGCGATGATGAATTGAACTAACATGCCCACGATTACAGTGTGCCATTTAATGTCCTTGCGGCTGTGGGATGTAGCATAGAGGGCTGCGATAAGGACTACTAGTCCGAAGAGGCTGACAGCTCGGTTGGGACGAGTATTGTCTTCAGCTTCTTCGCTAACGAAAGATCCGATGAGGATGACTGCTATCACTACGAGTGCGGATAGAGGGATCTTGAGCTTTTCAGGGATCGTAGCGGCGAAGCGGACACCCGTATTGTTCCAGACCCAGTGCATAGGTTTTGTAAGGATCATGATGGGAACGTGGAAGAAGAGCAGGCGAAGGGAGATGGCGAACCAGAGGAGGAACGGAACTACCCAGCCCAAGTCCTTCCTGTGAAGGATGAGGCCTGCAATCCACCAGCTGTTACAAGCGTTAGATGATCATAGAGTGGTTGCAAAACGCTGGGATTATGAAAGAACAACCTTCGGCGGGGAAAACGATGTGTAGGAATGAACCGAACGACTTCCAAGGCTACTGCTGTGAAGGGAAGCCGATTGTGGGTAGAATCTAAGGCGCAACATACCCCGTAAATAGAAGGAAGATGAAGATGTGGAAAAAAATACGCCAATGCACATAGAATCGTGAGAAACTGTGACTCTGCGTATCCTCTTCCTCTCCCTGAGTAGGGCTTCCATTTCCCCCTTGCTCAGCGTCACCATAAGCAAATCCAGCCTGTTCCAGATGATGGCGTCTGTGGTGGCCTTGAGGATCTGTGCCTGGGGTAGTCGATCTCTCGGATGTCGTCCCTTCTGAATGGATAACCTCATCCGCCCGGCCTTCTTCAGCATGCGCACCATGGTGGATGTGCTGGTGGTGATGTCCCCGAGACGGATTTAGAGCCAAATCGGAATCGGGCTCTACGTGATGCTGACTTGAGACATTGTGGCCATGTTGGGCCCCGGTGATATGTGCGCTCGACTCTGACATCTTCCGTCTGGCGGCTTGATTGCATGCGGTTTCAAACCTTTCTGCTCTTGCTTGGCAAGGCGTCAACAAGGAGAGGCAATTCAAAAGAGTTGAAGCTATGTCCACAGCTACCGTTCAAAGTTTGGAAATTGAACTCCAAGTCCAGAAACGGCCCCATGAGCAGGAAATGGCCCCATGAGTGGGAAGTGGCATATGTGGGCGTCCGAAACGCTTATCAACGCTAATTGATTCGCCAGGCCCAACCAATCTGGGTTCAGAGGGTCCATGTGCGGAGGGCCGGGCGATACGATTCTGTCGGCATTGGCGGGGAAAAGCTAGGACCTTCCGCAGTGTCATCTACATTCCTTCTGTAGAGGGTCGTGTACGGAGGAGGGTCGATATCCCCAACTCCACACACCAAATACAAACGTGTCATCCGCTCCGGCTGCATTGTCCGGGGGGGGGGCTCGGGCAAGAAACTAGGTTGCACATCCATCAACCACCTCATTTCGCACTCATCCAGCATACTTCCATCGCCTCCCGCCCTCATGCCTCCATCATCACTCAATGGGCAACTTTGAAGTAATGTATGTGTGCCGTATTCTGATTAGCTAATTGAAAGCCAGGCCAGGGCTTTCAATAGTGGGGACAGCGCGGATCGTTTTTTTCACTATGATTAGGAAACCTGTAAGCTAGCTGTCGATATCGATGTTGCGTTGTTGCTTTACTCGGGATGCGACCCCTCATTTACCATGCACGACACTGCACAGCTTGCCGCTCACTGGCCTTGCTAGAGGCTTAATCGAGCCGAGTGCGATGGCTCACGTGATCAGTTCACTACGGAGCAATAGGAGGATCCAACGCCCGCCACTCACGTAAGGCTGCATACCAATCCATCTCACCGGCTCCCAAAAAGGGCAATGAAATAAATTAGCGTGTGTTACCTAATTACCCTCGAGGATTCGGTCTCCCTGCTGCTTGGGCTGCCGCTTCCAAATTTTTGAATTCGGATTTGCCAGCACGAGCCGCTCGCGTTTCGCATCCCTTGGTTTGATAGTTGGCTTCCTACCCCGCTCTAACATTTTGATAGAGGTCTTTCAAGGGATTAGGGACTAGGGATATCTTTGGTTTTTGAACGGTATCTATGAGGGGAGCCAATACTGGGCTGGAGCCGTTTTTGGAGGAAGGCGCTGATACTGGAGGTCAAGATCTAGTATTGGGGCTGGTTTCATTCATGAATTTTATGTTGCTGTTGGTGGCTATGCCCGAATTGGGGGAATGGTCGCCATAGGAGGGTAGGTGGTGATCTAGTATACCTGGAACCGTGTAAGAGGTTGCTTGAATCGAGCATAACGAACATCGAGTGCGGACTCTAGTAGTGAGTGCCTTCTCTGGTTCTGGCTCCCTCTCTTATGCTGTCTAGCTTTGGAGTCAGAAAACCCGAAAGCCTTTTTCTTGCATGGGGTAATACGACACGTCAGTAAAATAGTCCCCGAAAAACGAGGGTTTCGGCGCTACTTGTTGATGCCTTTGCCAACGTCGCTTACTACAGTCCAGAAGGCGGGGGTCGAAACAGGCTCGCCAACTTTCTGTATTGCTACGACAGCAAACCCAGCCGGCAGGCCCTGGCGTTCCGTTACAGAAGTCTCTCGTCGTCCTCTACATGGGGCATCATCAACGTCATTCTATTTCATGATCATGGTTTGAAATCCTCTCAACCCATTACTCGAGATATACCCACTCGATTTCGTGCGTTGAGTAGATGTCCTCCTTCCTCCTCCTTCACTGGTCCCTCAGAGATAAAAAATGGCGCCCAAAAATATCAAAGGGTTTTGCTACACGCTCCAAAATTCCATTCAGCTGGATGATTGGCAATGGTGTTATCGGGTCCCCAACCTCCCTCACGCATCCTCTGTCAACGGCCAAGGCATGGTCAAGCTGGTGGCAGTTGTATCAAACAATGTGAAGCAGAATATCGTCTTACGCTTCGAGCGTGCCTCCTCCAATAGGGCCATGACATCTGATCCGCTAGACCGATTCATTCTTATATCCTTTGCCGATTTCCGTCTACGTATTGCGCTACCGTCTCCGGGTGGGGATGGCACCATGAAAAAACTGGCCACTCCCAGGGAATCCGCCGACTATATCGTTCGACTCCTCAAATCGGGAATAGATTTGAACGGTGTTCACTACAACTTCTACGGTCACAGCAACAGCCAGTTGAAGTCGAGATCCTGTGTGCTATTCGCCGACTCCAAGGCAGACATCGCGCTCAAAGTGAACGCCTTGGGAGACTTCTCCAAAATGAAGACTGTCGCGAAGAAGGCAAAACGAATCGGACTCCTTTTCTCCACTGCGCAGATGGCCGCTGAGGTTAAGCCTGACCGGTGTGAAGATGTCCCTGATGTTCTGACAAAGGATTACATTTTTACTGACGGCTGCGGCCTAATCTCAAACTCCTTGGCTAACCTGTTGGTCCAAAAAGTACGGATAGCCTTTCGAAATGTCAGATACACACCTTCTGTGTATCAAATACGATATAGGGGTTACAAAGGAGTAGTTATGCTGGATCCGGCCCTGAAGGGACAAGTTTGGTTGAAGTTGAGGGGGTCTATGAAGAAATTTAGTGAGGGGGATGATTTTTCATTCTCGGTGGTGGATTACTCAAAGGTGTGTTTTAGCTTATAGAGACTTTTTATCCCTCGACATCGCCTGCACCGCTGATCGATCAACTATGAGTTAGCCATACTGTTTTGGCTATCTAAATGATGAAATAATCCTGCTCTTGCATGCCCTCGGCATCCAAGAGGAAGTCCTTCTACGAAAACAGCAAGAACACTTCGAATATCTTGAATGGGCTACCGTAGATCCACGAACTGGATTCCGTTTTTTAACCTGGATGAATCGGCCCGAACTCGCTGAGAAAGTTTTACTGGAGGGTCTTGAATCGGTCAAGCCTACTGTCATCAGTCTGGTAAATTCAGAATATGACAGGACGTTGAACAAGAGGGAAGAGCAGCGATGCCGTATCTTAATTCCCCAGTCGAGGCTGTTGTTTGGAGTTTGTGACTCATGGAACGTTTTAAAGGAGGGAGAATGCGCTGTCAGGGTCACTGTGGAGGGAGACGGACAACCGAACATCTTGAAAGGGATGGAGGTTCTCGTGACGAGGAACCCCTGCCTGCATCCTGGAGACTTGCAAAAATTCAAGGCTGTGGAAAGACAGGAACTCGCACACCTAGTTGATTGTATCGTGTTCCCCACGCGAGGGAGGAGGCCAAGTGCAGACTTGATGTCTGGGGGTGATCTGGATGGCGATAGATGTGAGCCTTCACCCTTTCCAAAAATGCAATCCACTAGAACGAAGAACTAAAGCTAACCTACTCTCGTATAATTAGTCTTTGTGTGTTGGGATCCTGACCTCGTACCCACAATCCTCTCTGAGCCCGCACAATATCCAGGGGCCAAAGAACCGGTCAAGTTTACCGAGATAACCGACAGTGACAGACTTGAGTACTTCGCTAGATATACAAACGCATCCTTGGGACGAGTGAAAAATCTCTATCTCGACTGGGCGAGATTGAAGGGACCGATGAGTGCAGAGTGTCAAGAACTAAATCGCCTCTTCTCCACCTGTGTCGACGGAAACCGCATCAAAGTCCCTCCTGTACTGGAAGATTGTCCGCGACTCCCCTCAGAAGCTCCCCCTTTTATTCTCGACACCCTTCACGAGGCTGCAGAATTTTCCATTAAGAGTTGCCGGGGGAGTAGCCAAAGCTACGATGGCTATTCCTTCGATGCTATGGAGCTTCTCCTCTGCCGGGACGATGTTGCCATGTCCGAGTTCGAACTAGTTAAACTAACTTATCGCTGGTGTCTGAAAAATAAAGCCGATCTTGCAGATTTTCTGCACCTTTTCGACTTCAACCGTCTCAGCGTGCAGGAGAAAGCCTGGACATTGAACCAACTTCCTCCAGCTGATGGAACCCCAAATCTAGTCATGAACGCTCTATTACAGTCAAACCTCATTAGACCAGCCGAGCTTCGTTCCTTCAAGCTCGACTACCAGGGGTTGCGATGGAAACGTATCTTCGACTCCACCAGAGATCGACTTGGAACCTTCCTCGACGTCGTCTCGAGAACTCTTGAACTTTTCCACCGTAAGTTGATCATCATCCATGTGAACGACCGGCTCACCGTGGCTATCTATGTGCCTCGAAAAGTCGAGAAACGCCAAGAGTGCCTAGTCGATAACAAAGTGCTTCTCTTCGCTTTTCCACACTCGCAGGGAGATGAGACGTCGCAACGCCGAGTGGTCTCAACGAAGATGAACTATCGTTTGTACTGTGATGGAGGCGTGTTCCAGCTGTACGAAACACACCGACAGAACACGTGGGTGTACATGGGGCGGGGTGCATCTGACGAGAGTAGCTATCGGAACATCAAAAACACTGGTGACAAAAGAAGGGAGAGGCAAAAAACTTTAGACAGTGGTCTGAATCAAGACTGCAAAGTGAGCATTGCGTTGCAAAAATTCAGTAAGCCATTGCAAAAACATATTGGGCTTGTCAATAAGAATGGAATTCTAGCAGCTGTGAGTTATTTGAGAAGGGCACTTAAGACATAACTTACGATTCTCCAGGAAATCTACGTCATCAGCAATAGGGACGACGAGGCGATGCAAACCCTCGATCTCTGGCTCCACCACATTGATACGGAAGTGCGAATGCCACTCTTCGAACAAATCCCTCGTGAATATGGCATCCCAAAGCTGGACGATGTTAATTGGTCTTCAGAACCAGAGCATCTAGTGAGAATTGCCAAGCATAGGGATTTCGCCGCGCTCAAGGAAGTTCGATCAGAAGCGCAATTTGCCTCCGTATTTCAGTGGATGCTTGAAAGGGATGGATCAG
The DNA here is from genome assembly GCA_020080175.1 of Glutinoglossum americanum. Classification (NCBI taxonomy): domain Eukaryota; kingdom Fungi; phylum Ascomycota; class Geoglossomycetes; order Geoglossales; family Geoglossaceae; genus Glutinoglossum; species Glutinoglossum americanum. The sequence continues at coordinate 22,981 of JAGHQL010000218.1, read as the reverse complement.
GACTGCTTCAGCACGTCTTCGACTACCTCTTGAAATCTATCGATGATTGTTTCGCCTGGGCAAAGCCGCCGACTATAATCTTGAAAATGATTAATTTTCTCTCGTCTGCCCCTTATCTAGCTATTAACTTTGCTCGAATGGGCAATTGGGATGGGTTGCCACCTGATGTGCGCGATGCGCTTCGGGGCTCAGCGCCGAAAATACTTCGGGCAATTATTCTCTCTGCAAATGAAATGCAGGAGTTCGCTATCCGACCTTTCAAGGAAGTGCTGTCCCAAGTTCAGCAAATGTCAATGACATCCTTCTTCGAACTTGTGGAGCTAATATCTCTGACCGTCCGCACACCTGAAATTGCCTTAGATCTATTTCTCGATTGCCTCGAGACCCAGACGACCAGAATTCTCACAGAGCGGCCAACGGTGGTACGGCATGCCGTTCGGAGCGCGATTGGGATAGCTTTAGATCACATCGACGAGGCCAACCAATCTCAACATCACAGGAGAGACTTGTTGAATCTAAAATTTCTAGAGAGAGACTCCAATTCCTCGACGTTTCAATGTAGGCTAAGGATCGATGCCCCCACCACTGGCGCGTTAGCGCAGGGGGATCATGTTAGATTAACCACGGCAAGCTCACCTGTCAATTCTGTGACTACGCGTGCTTACTCGATGGATGCCCAAATCGTGGCATACGAACAAGGCTCCGCCAAGATCCGCTGTCTCCATCCCCCTCCGAGCTTCGTCGAGGACTGTTCCTGGCGGCTCGACAATTGTGGATCCTTCGTAACCAGCAAAACGATGCTTGATGCAGCCTATACCTTTGCCACTCAGTTAGGACAGTGTTGTGGGGTCCACCAACAGATTCTAGGACTATCTGACTGTCGTCACGAATCAGTTTCTCCAAAATATATGCCTAGGGATGATCTGAACGCCAGCCAGAATAGAGCTGTCCATGCCTCAATATCCTATCCGCTAACGTGTATGTGGGGCCCGCCTGGAACCGGAAAGACGTATACTATTGTGGCGATCTTGCGGGAGCTTCTGGCCTCGGAGCTAGAAGAGAGAATTATGGTGTCTGCGCCAACGCATAATGCTGTCGATAACGTCATGCGTAAATTCTTGAAGGAGGCTCAAAGGGCCGGAGAACACCATGCTCCTCTTCGTGTCTCCACAGATGTGAGTTCCCCACGGCCGCCACGTGCTGTGCTCGCTGATATGTATTTACTTATTGGTCTGACTAGGTTAGAAAAGTATCAGATGACCTGAAGATGTACACCTGCGACGCAATGGTCGGGAGGGAACTAAGCACAGACATGAGTGGCAGAAAGAAAGCTCAGAAACGCATCAGCGAGTGTCGATTAATCTTCACTACCTGTGTGGGCGCCGGGCTTGGCCTCCTTCGAGAGGAGAAGTTTGGCGTTGTCATCATTGATGAGGCCTCGCAGCAGACAGAGCCTGCTTCTCTAGTGCCCCTCGTCAAGGGCTGCCAGAAGGTCATCCTAGTCGGTGACCACGTGCAACTACGTGCAACGGTCCAGCAACATGCCATCTTGCAGCAGTATGACGTCTCTCTGTTTGAAAGGCTTTACACACGACAGCATCAGCCACCAGCGCTTGATGCAATCTTCTGCAAAGTCATGCTGGATACGCAATACCGCATGCATGAGGATGTCTGCGAGTTTAGTTCAGCTGAATTTTATGAAGGCAAACTTCGTACGGGCGTTGCACCCGACAAGAGACCATTTCCCCTGTCTGAATTCCCATGGCCAAAGGTAAGAACCGGTGGGATCGTCAGCCAAGCACGGATGGTCTTTGCACAGTGCTCGGCGGCCGAGGACATGGGCCAAAAGTCGAAGAGCAACCGAGGCCAAGCAGAGCTCTGCCGTGTAATCTGCAAGAAGCTCTGTACGGCACCGGCTATATCCCCATCTTCATCGTCTCCGCCAACATCGTTGCAACAGCCATCCATAGCTCAACAGTCTATCGCTGTACTCACACCTTACAGTCGCCAGGCAGAGCTCCTCAAAGCTACCCTCTCCGGCTTCAAGGGTATAGAAGTTTCTAGCATCGACGGTTTCCAGGGCCGTGAATCAGACATCATAATCTTCGACACCGTGCGGTGCAATGCCCATCGTGAGATCGGTTTTTTGAAAGACATGCGGCGTATGAATGTCGCTCTGACGAGGGCAAGGGTCGCCGTGATCGTCATCGGGGACCGTGACACACTGACGAAAGGAGAGGCAGAACTGGAGAGTACAAGAGTTTGGAAGCGTCTATTGGGCAGGTTGGTGGACATGGAGGTTGATGTTATTGAAGACACGGGAGAGGCAAACGCGAGAGTGAATGGGAAGAGACAAGTGGGGAGGCAAAAGGGAACCAGAGAAAGAACACTGACTGAGAATGCTACTTAAACCTAAACTGTCGCATGAGAGAGTGTAAATGATAACCTTTAAGTCATTTAATGTTATTCTTGGTCTATGACTGATAGTTGGCCCTTGCTCGAGGAAATCATCACATAGGGAATATATCAAGCGCTAGTGGGGAGGGGGGTTTCCAAGTCTCCGAACCTAATTAGGATCAGAGCCGGGAACTAATAACCAACCATAGGTAGTAATTAACGTGAGGCCCGCTATTTAAAGCATAGTTTATTATTCAACAGCGATAAGGCCGCCTACCACCTGCCGCTTTGTCGCTCGACGTTCGCTACAGCTGCCTCTTGCCTTCTGCTTCTTGTGGGCTCTGCATGAGGTCTTTTCCCGCGGAGCTTGTTAGGTGTCTTCATCCAGACCGAATAACCCGGAACGCGCCAAATGGAGCAATTATCCCAGTGAAGATGCTTGCTGCGACAGAGGGACTAGAAGTTTTGACTCCAATCACCACATACATTATATACCTCTAGAAAAAATGTCTTCGCATGGAGAGCCAGTGCTTTCGCCGCAGGAACGAGATGATTCCCACTACCAATGCTTCAGGATCAAAATAGACGAGGTGTGAGGGCACGTCCATGCTTCATGATTACCCCGCCTTCAGTCCCATTCAGGTTCAGGATTCACGGACTAATAAAGAGTAAAAGTATTACTCGATTAATTCCTAACTAAGAGTCTACGAAGGACCTCAACAAAGCCGAACAAGTGCCTAAGATTTGGTTTAGGGGATGATGCCTATTGGGGGATGATTTGGGCTTAAGCGTTGGCTAGCCTAACTTGGACAATTAGTGGCAGTTACTCTTTTCCCTAAAACAGCGACCACTTTTGTCGTAAAGACTTTTAAACCTTAACTTCTTTTTTTATTCTCTTCTTTGAATTACCATATATTGAAAAATTTTACCTTTTATAATGTTAAAAATATAAAAAAGATGGGTTTTTTGTAAATTTAAATTTATTTTAAATGTTACAGATGGCCGTCTGTATCTTAGAAGCATCCCCATCACTTTCGGTTCAGCTAGCAATGCTGTTCGGAGCTGAAGAATCTTGATGCAGTGATTGAGAAGAATACCACCTATCGATTGGATGGGCGGACGTTGATCCCAACCAACTTTGGCAGTGGCGGACGAGTGGTCAGCTGGACACCCGCTGCGATGGGTAAATCAGAAGCTGCTTGACGCGCGTTTTTGACAGAGCTCTTGGGAGCTGTCCTCCCTTCATAAATACTCCATCCTCCTCCCTTGTCCTATCTGTTTTACGGATTAAAGCTCTGAATGCTGTAAAACTACGTTCTTAGCGCATCAATAGCTTCTTGAGTTGTTGTGGCATCTTAAACGGGTTGGAATGGAAACCGAAACGGACCCCCACACCACCGAAGCGCCTGCCAGCAGCCCCGCACCGCCTGCAGCCCCTCCCGGCGACCTGCGACTAAGGGAGCGATATGAGCATCTGCATGACACGGTGGACCCGCCTGCCCTTCACTGGAAGCCCAAAGTGCTAGCCGAAAAGACCCTTCAAGCCGAAACTACCGAGTTACGGTTCGAGACTCTCGGACGCGCCCTCGATGAGGTGGGCCGTCGCCGAGGAAAGAATGTTTTTCTGGTATTGAGGGCACTCTCCGAATGGGTCGCTTTCGAGTACGTCGTAAAGACGATCTCCAGCGTCCGCTATAGCGAACTTCGCATCGGCGGGCTTCCTCTGGGTGGCAACCCACTTGCTCCACAGACCTACATTGTTGATAGCCGTAAGGTTATCAGTCATATTGTTCGTGAGGAACACGGCTATCAATTGAGAGAGACCGCCCGGCCCACCGAGGAACCGTCGGTCAGCGCGCCGTGGGTGAATGCCCTCGTTCCCGTGGAAGAGGTCAACCACGGCAAAAATCTTACTTGGCTACCACGCATCACCCTCAGTCCGACGCTCGATGAGTTGCCAACGGCTCTCGCATGGGTCGATCAGAACATTCCTGGAGCCAAGGTGAAGGCTGGCGGTGCACGACACTCGTGGTCCAGGGCAGCCTTGTCGACCGATGTGTACGTCGCTCCGGAATGCATGAAGCGGTTTGCATTCGTCACCGAAGAACCCAATGTCTATCGCCACGATCTTGGCGATCGTCTCGGCAATCTGGTGCGCTGTGGATCTGGTCATCACCTCCGTGAAGCGAACCGCTTTCTGTGGATGCACAAAAAGTCGCTTCCCGCACTCGGTGGCTGGGACCAGCAGACCATCGGTGGTGTGTTCCCCACTGGCACTCACAGTTCCGTCCCCTCGCGCGGCCCACTGGCGGACATGATCGTTAGCATCGATCTCGTCTGCACTGATGGAAGCCTGGTCCGGATCGAGCCCGGCAGCGGAATCACAGATCCTGGGAGACTTACGGTGGAGCGTCCCGAGATCCGGCTGATCCAGGAAGACGACTATTACTACGCGGCTCTTATCAACATCGGCACCATGGGTGTTGTTCAGTCTTATGTCCTGGAGGTCACCGATGCTTTCCACCTGAATGAGATACGTACTACCGTCAAGATTAACGAGTTGAGGGAGAAACTTAGGGATGGAAAGATCCACGAGCTTTCAGGTGCCAGAGGCAAGCCAGCTGACCTGGCAAAGGAGCAGCCAAGGATCTCCGATGGCAAGGATGGTGGTTTTGCAACTCATCCATTCAGCGCCTACTATCTCGAGTTCGTGCTCAACCCGTACAGCGACCTGGTGATCATAACCTCCCGCCATCCGATTGTTGTCGACAATGACGATAGATTTACATTTGAACCGCCTGGCCGTGACTTGGTCCGCACCGTCGAGCTAGGAGCGCGCTTCACTCGCCCCGCGATCCCCGTGTGGATTCAGGAAAATTTACGCGACCTCCTTGTGTGGACCGTCAATACCATCATCAAGATTGCCCCGCAGGCGACTCCATGGCTCCTCGACAATGCACTGAACTCTCTGGTTGATGATGCCTACGTCGATCGCAGCTTCAACGTCTTCAATCTCGGCCACGGCACGAGCGAGATTCCGGCTTTTGCTGGCAGCATCTACGTTCCCCTCGAGAACGATAATTACCTCCAAGCACTCGACGTCATCCGGGACGTCGCCGCTCAGTTCGCCAGGCGCAAGATATATGAGACCGCACCGTTCTCGATGCGGTTTATGCGTGGAATCCCCGCCATGCTTGGCTGCCCCAAGGACTACTGTAGTTTCGAGTTTATCTTCACCGGCGCAAACAAGCACGCACAGGAGATGGTTGACGGGTATGAGGAGGCGCTCCGGCAGAGGTTCGGTAATGAGGTCCGTACCCACTGGGGCCAGCTGATGCGTGATCCCTCCGCGGATCAGATGCGCGGCATGTACGCCCAGTACGAGCGCTGGCGTACCATCCGCGACGAGCTCGACCCAAACGGCCGCTTCCTGAACGAGTGGCAGGCACAGATCCTACCTCCCGCTGGATCTTAATTCATTACGCTATGCGCAGAACGCTACTGCAATACGGAGATCGATTCAGTGGCATAATATGGGCATGAGCTCATACTGTTACGAATAGGCAATGTAAATAGAAATTGTATTGGCTACGGAGGACGATGAGAAAAGTCGTTGGGTTTTATTCGCTTAGGCAGCTTTGGCCCTGTATACAGTTGCAGGATACCTAAACCCAGTTAAAAGTGTCCTAATTATGTGCCACAACGCAAAAAGCTCTCTGCGACATACCCCGTTCTGACCTTTAGAGCTGCGTACAACTACTCTTCCCCTTCTAGGCACCGGTGAGCCCTTATTTCCACCCCCCTTATACTTATTTCCCCCTTTTTACTCAATAATTTTCTCAACATGTTCTGGTATGTGTGCAATCCATGCCTGAATCTCCTCGCTTCATGTCATGGGATAAGCCCATGCCACCTGTCTGTTTATTGTAGTTTGCCGTTATCATAGTGGCCAGCCTACCAGCTTAGTCATCAAATCGTCAACACACCTTCCGTCTTCATGCAACCTCTCGTCTTCAATACTACTCTATAAACTTATATCAAATTCTCCTGACAGCCCTCTACTCCACCCTCGTGACGTTCCGCCTACCTTCAAACTACTCCTCAAGCCCTCTAGCTACGCCGTGACACCCTTGCGAACCTACCAACGATCCCATGAGCCCTCGGCCACCCTCGCCGCTTGCCCTGATCGCCGGCGACATCATTGCAAGCCGCTACTACCAACAAATCTTACAGTAAGCCAAAAAAAAGAAAAGCATTCAACAGGAAAGCCTCCATCCAATCCAAGTGACCGAAATCTCATAACCCTTATTTCTAGCAAATTTCATTAAATTTACTGCACAATATTGCTGTGAGAGACTTGCGGGGCGCCATCTCAAACAATAGTAAAGGTGTTGCTCGTGCCCACAAATGCGTTAATCTTGCCCGTGAAAGGCTGCTTCGCATCGCCGTAGTATCGGAACCTATATGTCCCCGCTGTATCGCCTAGATCAGTATACATATCCGCGACGATTAAAATGGTATTCAAGCTCCAACTTACGGTCCGCATTTTCATCAATCTCCCAAGTGAGTGTAACCTCGCTGGTTCCCAAGAGCCCATCCACCTTCCTCCACTGATATAGTAGACTCCAATCCGCGTCGTCCCTTTCCACGAACCATCTGTCGTCCAGTTTTTTCTCAACAGCGGCATATGTGCCCTCCAGCCGGAGATTGTTCCGTGGGTTTGCGCCCTGGAATGTCGCGCTCACAACGTCCCCTCTGTGATATGGTGTAGCGTGGCTGACATCTTTCAAGACCTGCCCAAAAGATTTGCCAATCGGAGGATTATCGTATACGACACCCGGAATAAAGCTTAGAGAGACATCTACATTATTTGGAGGCAGCGGACCCGCCGGCGGGGACGACCGCGCCGCAGACGAGAGGTGCGAAACATACGTGACGGTAAGGTTGATGTAAGCATTGAGCGTGTGCGGACCGTAGAGTGTCGATGCGCCTTCATATCTCTGAACTCCGTATTCCTCTTCTGTGGCGATATAGTGCGTGTATGTGTTCCCGGGTCCGCCCAGCACCACCAACGGCGAAAGCCCCACATCGATCACCTGCGGATTCGCTGCCGCTGCATCCGCAATCGCCTCTTTCCACCTCCGTCCCGACATTGTCGTCACCTCACCTGGACCGATAATAAAGATCATCTGACCCGCGCGCAAGAGCTGTACATCCACAATATTCGGGGACCATAGGTAGGGCCACGTAATCTCGCCAACGTCCAAGAGAATGGGTTTGGGGGCATGACAGGCCCTTTGCTCGGGGCTGGGGTCCTTGAGAGCCCCACCGACCAGTCCCCAGAGGGGGTTAGAAGTTGGGTTCCCGGATTGGCCTTGCGTGAAATCGAAGGGGCCGGGGCCGTCGGTGGTGCCGGCTGCAAAGGAGTACCCGAGGGCGGCGGGACAAGTGGAGACGGGGGTGCCGTTGGGGTGGGTGAAAGCGAAGTTAGACATGTCTTGGGAGCTGTGTGCGTATCGGACAACGCCGCCCCTGAGTGGCATGCCGGTGGCATCGAGCGAGTTCTGCGTTGGCCGTTAGCGACTGAGCACACCAAGTGTGAAAGGGTATTGACTGACGTAGATTTTCAACGCTCCGGAGAACTGCCTTCGTCCTATTTCGAAGCAACTCTTTGCACCGTTGTCGAATTGTGCGGTAAAAGGACCTTGTCCATGACACGGTGAAGCCTTCCCACCACACAGGCTCTGCTCAAAGCTGCAAGGACTCCCGCTACCGTCCTCACACCAAGCGCCTTTAATATTCGGTGATGAATCCCCGACGTTTGACTGCGAGAATCCCGCGACGATGCCATCCCCAACGCTCTGCTCAAATAACCACGCAGCCACACCCTTGTTATCGGCAGCTACGATCGTGTTGTTCCCCAGTAGTGACGTGCCGTGGACTGGGAACCATGTCAGCACTCCGATATTTTTCTTATCGGAAGCACGCTGAAATCTCAACAGGGTCATATCCTTGTCGACATCTGTGGAGTACCTGGCTCTTTCTGCTGCGGGATTTGCAAGATACGCCGACGGACTTCGGTTGATATTTGCATCGTCGATTTTTGTATATCCGAAGGTAAGATGTCCGGGTGTGAGGCTTTCATGCGCCCGTTTGATCGACAACACAGCACCATCAACAATAGCACGATAGCTCTGCTTGTCGAACCCCAAACTCGTAATCTGTAGAAGCAAATAGTTCGCCCACGCCCCCGGCCCCGCGTGGTTATGAGTCCCCGTCACTGCAACATTCTTCTGCCCATACACGGAATACTCTGAGCTAAGCTCGGCGAGACCAGAAAGAATTCCATATCGTATATTGGTGTCGGACGATTGCGCGTCCAGTACCACGTAGACAAACCTGTCCTGTGGGTTGTCCACACTGCCTATTATGAACGCTCGCGAGTAGAGTCGCTGTCGGAGGCCTGTGCCAGTTTGAGCGGTATTGGCATAACCCATCAAATTTAGCTCTACTACGGGACTAGCGCACAAGGTAGTAGGTAAGTAAGTTTCTGTTTCGAGATAGAGCGAGCATGCACGCCTACCCAGTAATATCTGCCTTTCCCACGCCAATCAAGAACTCATCGGGATCGGCCGCACAAAGAGCCCCTGTGCAACTTCCAGAGCCTCCGAAAATTCCAATGTTCGAAATGCCCCATCCCGAAGGTCCAATCATCAAGCTCAGTGGACGCAAGACCAGGAAGACAAGACACGCAGTCGCTACCACAATAGCGCGCCGGTAGCGACTCCACTTGCCGAGTCTCGGTTGTTCGGGGCGATAATAGTATCCAAACAATGGCCTATTGTCGTAACCTGCAGTGCTATTAAGCTTCCTGAGCATGATTTCTTCATCGGAGAAATCACTCTGGCGTTTAAGGGACGCATTTTCGGCATCCTCGCCCCTGGCTCTCGTTGGAGCCCGCCAGCTACTTCCGCCCTGCCACCTTAACCAACCGTTCCACTGCGAGATGCTGTTCATTTTTTATTTTTTTGTTTTTTAATTTGTTGGTCGCATATACTGTAGAGAAGGCTCGTTTGTCTTCGGTCAGCAGGGGCGGGATAGCTATTTTATGTTGGAGATTGGTGCGATGCCTAGGCAAGGCTGATAATCATCATACGAAATCTAGCTAGCAAATCAAGCCAATCCGCTCGCCTATAAAGGTGTAGGATCCTCTCGGGTTTCCTGGCTCGATCCCTCCCCAACATTAACACCCAGGATATCTTGGAAGGGGTGTGCCCCGGGGCTAACAAGGGATAGCAGCAGCAAAGTCTCTCAGCCGTTTCGTTTTCAGCTCCTCGTGGTAATGGAGGGTGGCTTCAGGGATCTCATGATATGATTTCCTATGTTTGCCTGGGGGATCCCGGACCACCTAACCACAGCAAGGCCCCTTAGTCGGAACTTGCCAGCTTGGCTTCGCCGGGGCTCGCACGCGGTGAAGGGGAATGGAACGTTAGTGGACAGTACTAAAGATGGAATTGAACGGTCACCCCGTCGAGTCACCACTCAGGGCGGCGTGGCTCACCTGCCCGAACGTGATGGGCAGGAGGCGTGAGCTTGCTCTTAATTGTAGACCTCCGTACCCTAAATGCTTTTTTTGTATAGCCACCTAAACTGGGTATGGGGAGAAATACAACCATTCTCTCTCCTAATAGCACGAATTGATCTCTTCAAAGTCTAGAGATTCCCCAGACTGACATTGTTAATAACGTGCCTTTTGATGGACATCGCAGACCTTAAACATAAGTATTCCCATAAGTATTCTCATAAGTTCTTGAAAAGCATCTTGTGCTTGAGGATACTCACTTCAATACGCAGAGGCGACTATAAAGGCCAAACATCAGCCTCTAAAGGAAGAAAAATGCAAATGCCTTGAAGCTCTTCACGCTCCGAATTATAAAGGACATAAGGCTAGAAATCCTGGTCGAGTGGGTGGGACCTGCAAATAGCCTCTTAATCACGAAGCTTTTATTAGATAGCGAGATAACAGGAGGTCGGCTCTACTTTAAGTTCCAAACTCGCAAAATCATCTAGTTTTCCTCCAAGATGCTCTTTGGGTAGAGGGATTCCATATCTCAGAACCTATGCAGTCTACGCCACCAACAGGTTCCTCCTAGATACTCGTAGTCACTGGAGATCGATCCACCATAGGCAAATTACCGAGGCATTACCGATATCGAATGCTGGACGAAGGCAACTAAAGTTTTGCATTCAGGCAATATATTCTTAGCTTCTCATTCTTGGGCTTTATAACTGACCATTAGCATTTATACCTCTTCTCGGGCCTAGTGTATCATGATGGATTTTGGATTAACATGAATGCTGTATGCGCGGTAAACCATATAAACTTTGTAGGTCTCAGTTCCGAAGAATATTGCAATTCGGTCGAGCTGGTGGGAATGCGCTGGTCTTCCGCATGTAGCATGGCGAGACAGCTTCGGACATGCTGGCTTGACGTACAGAATCACATCGAATTGCGAATTACCGTCATGCAAAAAGGAATAGTGTGAGCTGGAGAGAAGGCAGAGGTGGGGTTAGTGACTAGGATATAGGTTCTTTTTCCAATCCACATAACAGTATACTCCGGTTAGTGGAGTAGCTCTCAGTCTATTCTGCTTGCACAGACTGGCAAACTTGTACGTGTAATCTTCTGTGATGCTGTGATACTTTATGGTTTTGTTAGAGCCCGTCCCTCGTTTGTATTCTTACAAGGGCACCGACAAACAGATCCACAAAGGGTATATTTCAGGCAGCAGTGGTGATAAGATGAATTAATCCTCTTCGCTAACGACCTCCTGGTGATAGGCTGTCCCTCAAACTTGCAATAACAAGCAAGCCCCTTATGACTCTTCTTGGGAACCTTACACAGCACCAATTTCGCACCCCTACTAACCTGCGGGTGTAACCCTACCGTAAAAGCTACACCAAGCAACAGCGCCAAAGGCCAAAGTATCCAAAGTCTCTTCCACTCTTCCCCACTCGCAGGCCCCAGATCTGCAACTGCTTCCTCCTCAGACCAATCGCTTGATCGACACCAGCGCCTATTAACCCACCAGATCTGTAGCTAAACAATCACGCCGTGGTGGACATTTCTATACCCGCGTTTACACCCTTATGTATTGTAACACTGGCCAGCTATTAGACATAGGCTTAGCAGAGACAGCTTCATTAGCTAGGCTCGCCCATTTCAATTCGTCATCCTTCTACCTACCGGTTGAACTTTTGCCTCCACAGTACCAGCAAAGAATGCAGTCACGGGGGTGTCTTTAGTGACTGTGTTATACTAGAGTTTGTGGGCGGAGCCGATGTTACATTTAAGGATTGTGTCTGTGAAGAGGCTAAGGAGCCAGGGGAAAGGGTCAAAATCCAGCAGCCGAAACCGACGGTCCAGAATGCGAAGCAGGAGAGGGATAAGGCAGGGGCGTAGGATTCTATTATTTTGGAATCCATGGAGTACAGAAGGAAGAGGTGAGGATGTCTGTCCCCATGATGTTTGGGGGTTTTATTAATGAGAGAAATGGACTTCGGTGGGCGAAAAACAATGTTCATACTGAGTGAGGGGGTGATCCTAAGCCAGGACTCGATTAGATCATAGGATGGGATGGTAGAGGTTCCCGCGTCCACCTCCCTTTGACTAGAGGCATGTAAAGGCTCGGGATGTGGTGCTGACGAATCTGTTGCTGCGGATGTAGAGAAACCCGGTCTTGACCCACGAGCCCAGTGACCTCCATCTCCGTTACCGGCATTTTGGCAATGTTTAGGCTATGCTTAAGATTGTGAGATTCGATGTTAATTCAACATTTCCGATCCCCTCTCTGTTAAGTAGATTAGCCAGTAAGCCATCGAAGATCTGCGCCAGCCACCGGCAATTGACTTTGTCATCCGAAGCCTGGTCTGACAGCCTCACTCTATCAATAGCAATCCTCCTATCCAATACACTAAACTTGAGAGTCTCCAGAGATCCAGCATCCAAGTATACCGGCTTCTCGTTCCACCTCTTAGCCGATAAAGCTCTGGCTACAAGATCTCGGTTCCTCCCGCCCACGACCCTAACCAGAGACGCTGGGCCGAGTGCTGCATGTCGGTGTGACGGTACTTGTGCTTAATCAAGGTGACGAACAATAGCTGTGATGTCGCAGACTTAGAATTGGCGGATCTCATTCCCAGTTCTGACACCTCTAGGAGCAAGCCCCATCTGGCCCTTGTTGCTGACAGAGATACTTGTTCAGAGGTAAAAAGCCCAATTCTTTCCACTGAAATGCCCTCAATGGAAATCTCTGTCATGGAGGCGCCAGGTGTGACCATCGAAGTTTTGCTTTGTCGGTGCGATCTGCTCAGTCACAAAAGTGTTGTTGGGGGGGATTTCAGAGGCGTGCTGACTGTCTCCAAACTGCGAGGAAACCGCGGCTCGATTTATATCGTCAGTCGTAGTTTCTTGCATGGTATCTGTGAAAGATCGGCATCGCTTCTTAACCTGGAAATCTTGGTAGTGAAGATCTCTCAGCACAGAATTTAGTCTCTGTTTGTCGCCTTCATCCCGCCAGGGCTGTCAGGTGTAACAGACACGCCTCACGGATCAACCCGCTAGAATTTGTTTAAATTGTACCCTACTATATCACCTTGGAACATTCTACTTTTTAGTATGCGATGCAGCATTTGGCTTCCTTGAGCGCGAGTTGACGGTGACCGGTCGGTGACATAGAATTTCCAGACTCGCGTATACGGATCCGGTGCTTCCCGAAGGGGTTTTGTTGTTTTCGGTGCCCTTTCCGCCTCCGAAAGACGTTCTTGGCTTCGAGTCTATGACATCTACCATATGAAAACTTTCCTGCCCTAACGCTCACTTCCTATCTAGGAATGGCTAGTTAGCTATGGTGCTCAGCTGGACCCTTCCCTATGTGAGAGCTGCTTTTTGTTTACTTCCTACTAGATCCAGCTGGTATGAGACTTGCCATACTACGCTGTTTCGCGGTCTGGCAAATTACCCCTTTTTACCCCTGAGTCGGCCATTGGCAGCCTGGACTCAACACCACTGAGCATATAGGGGCCCTGCGGGTAGCCTTGAATGTTATACAGTATTTAAGTCAATTCTATTCTATTGAGCTAGCTACGTCTACGTACATTGTGCAACTGCTAACCCCCGTGACCATTCCGCCAACACGAGGCTAACCAACAGCAGGTTTGCGCCGGCAGCAAGACAAAGAAGCACATATACCTTATCCCTTGCGTCATTATATTTGGGTTCCTTCGTCGGAGATAATAAAGTTGGATTGGAAGACTCTTCAAGAAACAATAGGCCTATTTCACAGTAGCTCGAGGCTTGTTGAGAAGATCGTGACCAGTATTCCCGAGTGTAAAGCTCCTGTAGCGCATGCCATCATTCCAGCTAGCTCCGAGTGATCCGAGATACTGCCATAGAATCAAGTCTTCCTCTTGTGCCTAAGAAACTTCGTTGCAGCATTAAAGATTCCCCGATCCATTCCATCGCAGTCTTGCTACTCTCTGTGCGCAAGCCAAGACATATCAATAACCGTAGCAGCATGGCTTTTGTGTCTCCCATTTGACGGACCCGATGGTTTCGTTCTGAAATTCGATTGGTCAACACAGATCGCATCAACCCAGAGAACCCGAACTTCAATTGCGACCAAAGATAATACAGTGCGTACCACAAATTTTACCGAACTTTCATGATATTGCCATCCACAATTATCTCACGATTAGGATGCGCATCCGCCCACGTGTATAAGATAGCTTCATACTCAGGATTTTCGGAGCAAGCAGTGCACAATACAACGCTGAATGCCGTCCTCGGAGGTGCGCGGTTAGAGCAGCACGAGTCGGAACACACTAACTACCTCAGGGGCTGGTAGTAACTCCTGATCTCAATATGGTTGAGACGGCATGGGGATATCTTAAGTCACAATAAAGAATGGGGCCTCGGGCACTCGAGTAGATGCAATGAGAGTAAGCATAGAAAGATCTTGAGCAAACCCGCATTCAAGCTTGGATAGAAAGAATTAAACGTCATATTGACAAAGTAATTCTTTTGGAGGGCGACAACAAGTTTAGAGAAGGCGGTTGGGGCAGCTTAACTAAATTTTGGTGAAGTGAAGCCTAAGCGAAGCCTACCAAAAAAGTCGAAGACTTATGGCGTGGGCCTTCGTACCTCTATGGCAATTTGACGGGATATCCGATATGTCAACCCGGTATAATTTGTCTGCATGTCTATCCAAGGTGACTGGGCTCACATCAGCAACAGCCACGGGGTTTGTCTCAGCAACGGCAACAGGCATCAAATTGAATTGATTAATGAAAAGACAATTACTCGGATACCACTGGTTCTCATTTATATTGCTCGGCTGCCACAAAAAGTCTACTAAAATTCTGACGATTTTTCGCTAAGGCTCACACATGCCCTTAAAACCATTGATTGTATCCACGCCATGTTTGAGGTAGTTGCCTTTGTGCATGTATTGTATAATGCATAGCCTAAAAGGGTATGTTACATATGGCTATTGGAGATCTTTTACTCATTTTGTCGCTTGTCATGAGTAGCGGCTTACTATGAGCTAAGGTTCAACTAGCGTTAGCGAGGCAGAGCCTAAGTGACACCTAAAGCCTCACCTAGCAACCGCTCTCATACAACGCTAAAATTAAGCCTGGGTCATATCGGTGAAGGACGTTGTCATTGCAGCAACTATTTCTATACTAGAGTGATGCGGTGAGAGAGCAGGTAAGCAATTTTACACTCCCTGGTGGCGATGGTGGGTAGAAAATAAAATCGTGGTATTTCATTAAGCTCTTTGTGGTATCTAAGTAATTATCCCTTGAATAATTGACCTAGCTATTAGAATAGATGGAACCCGAGGCTCTTATACACATGCGGTGCCGACGGTGCTGTGGGTAAACAAACAGAAAATGGGTAATGATCAGCACCAGTATATTGGTGATCTGTATTCTATTGGCTCCGCCGCTGGTCATATCCTAACAAAAGGAGTAGTTAATCCAATAGAGTTCAATTGCATTGCTGCCATGACATGAAGGCGCCTCATGGAGTCCTTATATGTTCAACGGTCTCGCATGTAGGCTGCCAACGGCCTTAGCATAAAGAAAATGGGCTGGCACATGCTACCGCTGCCAAAGCTATGGCTAAGAGCCTCTCGGCCACTATGCTGCGGAACGCCGAAGTATGGCGAGTCGCTTATATATAAGATAGAGTAGAGGGCCCAAAGAAAGAAGAACTCGAGCTCGGCTGGCGGCCAAGACTGGCCGGGGTGCAGCCGAAGGATTGGACATCATGACCACCATACCGGGGGTGTCATGACTTCGTATTCGAGCCTGCTGAGTATGCTCGGAACTTCATGAGCTCAACCAAGCAAGCACAGCCAATGGCGGCATGGGCATACCACAATAGCAATCCCACTGCTACAGTGACTAGAAAGTACAAAAATTTCGAGCCTTCTGCTATTAGATTAATCTGGTCCACCGCAGAGGTCACGCATACTTTAATCATTAATCATGACATATTGGGCTGGGGCAACCGCCCCGTGGAGCAAGGCTTTGGATGCATCGCCTAAAGCTGAAGAAGTACTATATAGAGATATAGGTTAGACAGATTTAGCTGACTCGTCTTCATTTCACGGAGGCCTTGCACATACGATTTTGTCGGATCGTTGAGACATTCACAGAAGCACACTCGCGTTCCACTTCCCTTCCGTGAGCCAGCCTTTTGAAGGCACACTCGCTGGCATCCAGATCACGTCCAATTCTGGATCGGGCATGACTTTGTAAAGAACGCGGCTGTTCGTCGGACTCATAAAGAGGAGTTTGAATGCACACCCACCGTATCCTTTGATTGTTGCATTTGCTCTTCCCGCGATATTCACTAACGCCTGCACCACATATTCCACTTCATCCAACAATTCCTTATTCTCCTCATGCAAAGTAATGCCGTCAATGATGCAGAACACTACAGCGGTAGGAGGTAGCTTCGTAATGAGCGTCTCAAACATGGTACAGAGGTCTTGGATATCATCGCCTTGTAGATTCTCTAGCCGGGACACAGTACGAAGGTCAGAGGTAGGATATGCTACCAGGAGTTGTGCAACGAGACTTCGCATCATGCCGTTCATGCCATAGTCATAGTCGTCTGGGCGTCGATGCTCGCCACAGAAGAAGGCCAGGGCGAATGTTGTGGCTGCATATGGCCTCCAGGAGTCAACGGCAGGATGCCAAATTGAATCGGCAAGTTTCGCGCACACAACGGACGTTGGTTGCTGCCTGGGGGAACCACGGTGATTGCCATTAATGAATAGTACACATGACATGGGATTGATAATCCACTCATGCAGTTTCGGGCACTGCATGATTGCGAGTGCGCGATCTTGGTCCTGGAGCGGCAAGGTCCAGGTGGCTCGAAGATTGACATCGACATCTCGGAGCAGCACAGAGCCTTCGTAATCCAGTGAAGAAAGCATAATTTGTTGTACACGTAACCGCGCTGTCGGAAGACATTAGCTGTGGCACATTGGTGGTTCTGGCTTTTTTTATACCTTGTTTCAGAGATGATCCGGATGCTCTTCTCCTTAGAGGGAGCATAGGCCCCCTTACTACTGGAGGTCAGCCACACTAATGTAGTTGGAGGATGAAGTCCGAGATTACCGTCTTGCGTTCTAAAGTCAATTCGCGCGTGGCTACTAAGAAAATTCTCGAGAGTGTCTTTTAATTGTTCCATGATCCTATCGCTTTCCACCTCCATCATTCGCCGCGTATTTGCAGCTCCGCCCATGATCATTCCGGCAAGAATAGAGGCCTGCTGGGAAGACTCTTGCCGCGACTCACGTAGCTCTTGTTGATTTTCTCGTGATAACTGGTAGTGTGATTGCACTGTCCTTTGTGTGTTTCCGAGCATCACATACGAGCAAGATCGAGCTGTTTTTTCAAAGATTTCCGCATGTGTCTTGATGGCTTGCAGCTTGTCGCTTAACTGCTCTTCGTAAGAATCTTGTAAGAACAAGCTTCTCATTTTCTCTGAGTGTTGATCAGTCTATAGTATGCAGGTGCGTTTTTCGAGGAGCATACTGATGGCCTTTTCCTTATACCAGGTAATAATATGGCTCAATGCCGCGAGCGTTGAGATATACAGAGCTGCACTACATTGATGCAGATCTTTCGATTTGAAGATGCCCAGAGCTTTGTGAGTACATGCGAGTAAGACCGGAATCTGTGCAAGGGTGTCACAGATATCTTCCCGGAGGTCATGTAAACGCCGAGCAGCCTTTCGATCATCAGTCAGCTCATACATAATTAGGAAGACTATACTGTTAGGACTGACCCCAAGGATAAGCTTGAATCCTCCGCAGAGTACGGAAACGTGCTCTGATTGTGATGGCAGAAGATCCATCCATGCTCCGAACGCTGAATGGTTTCTTCCGAAACTGCGCAAACCCTTTCGTATCTTTCCCCACAAACCAGTACAGCTATCGTACTCCCGCACTGCATTTTCCACCTCCACAAGAACCTCATCCCATGTATGTGTTGATTGGCTACTAATGTTCGTCTTGTACTTTGAACTCTTTGTCGACGTCTCGTACGCCTCCATTGCTGCTTTGAACCTTTGCATCTCACTGTTTGCATCCCGGTAGAGCTCCTCACTTCCCAAGGTCAGTCTCACAGCCGCGACCATTTTCGGTATGATACATACAACTGGTCGTCTTCCTGACTCTCGTTCCCGCTTTCGCCCTCTCTGCCCTCCACATTCTTAGCTTCAGAGACGTTCCTCTCTTTCCCATTCAATTGACTGTGCGGGACTAGAAGAGCTAATTGTTCGTCATTCCAGGGGATTTGCGGCAACTCCAGGGTGGCCTCTTCGTAATTCCTCAGAGCTTTGAACGCAGGATGAACGTCAGGACTTAGTCTCTTCTGCACGTACGTGTCAACGACCCCACACGAGCGAGGCCGAATGGGTAGGGTGGGTTGAAGATATCGATCACGACTATTCTTGCCGGCGCTCATTCTGGGTAAGGCCCAACTATGAGATGCTCTATGCGTACAATGACTGGTTGTGGTAAATCGAAGAATTGCTCCCCTCTCGGCGTCGGCGAGGCTCTAAATATGCATAACTATTCCTTATGCTGTGCTCCAAATTTAAGACAAGCTTTGGCGAAGCGAACAAGATAGTGTGCTGCGGGGCACGGGTGCAGAAGGACCCTTCATGCTGTTGGCTGCTGCCTAACCGCGGGCAAGGGCGCTGTGCACAAAACATCCCTAATGCACTACATTGAGCCTCAGCACTGACGTGGCAGATAACTATTGTAGAGCAGGGATGGTTGTGGATTGGCGAGGGCAATCCCATCCCCAATCGCTCATCGGCATGAACGAGGCCTTTGATTGGTCATTATCCCTATTGCAGTCGGTTCCCGTGCGGAAACTCGGATCGCTCGCTTTTAGCGGCGCTCGGAAGATACCAGGTTAATTTGCGGCTCATTTTTCGCATCAATGAAGTATACCATTATTACGAAATCCAAGAAGGATTTTATGCCCCAGCGCCGCCAGCAATATCTCTAGAGTATCAAGAGCTCGAAACTTCATAAATGGCCTTGGTTAGCAACGACAGAAATGGAGGAGAGGATAGAGAACTATCCCCGGGGTTAACAGCCACGAAGAGTCTTCCAGGCGTCCTCGAGACACAGCTACCAACGATGGAGAGAACGCAGAGGTATATTTCCCTGATAAATATGTGGAATGTAACTTGACTGTTGCAGCAATGTTATCCCCAAGGACCTCACCGACAGGGTACAACCAGGAGAGGAAAAGAGTGAGGCCGGAATTCAGCCAATCTGTATCACACGTGTGCCATCTGCGCAATGGAGATCTGTTAAGAGAGACGCGAAGCTCAATCCGAGTCTAGGCGTTCTGGTGATTTCCTTTAAAATGTCGACTCCGCCTGCACGACCAGCGAAACAAAACGCTCAGAAAGGCAGTAGCGGTCAAGCTGACTCCGTCGATATGGACACCGATACATATGTCCCAATACCCGTTCCAGACCGGCTTGCCATCAATTCAGAGTTGCTCTTGAACGCACTCGGACACTGCATTGGTGATACTATCCCGCAAGATCGTAACGTGTGGGTGCGTCCCTTCAAATATCTCGTGGCTTTCAGCACGCAAATCAGGAACGCCCTACAGAAGGCCGAATCGTCCTGCAATCAAGCAGAATCCGGCTCAGGCCTTACTGTGCAGAATGGTAATAATTCAACACCCACCCTGGGCACAGAGCCATTAGCACCAGCAGAAATATCAACAGAAGAGCAGTCCAGTGCGGGCACCAATGCCGTCCCGGAGGTGGAAGTCCCGGAAGAAGTTCAGCGGGCGAGGAGGCTGAGGGATGAGCTACGCTGCGTTGTGCAGTTCATGGATGAGGACATGCGAGATATCTTCGATATCGAGCGTCAGATAGCCAATCAGACTCTCAAAGAAGTTACCTTTGAGCATCTTTGGCAGCTCTATAAACCAGGCGACCTAATCTTGTCCGAGAACTCAGGAGCAGGCAACCACCAATATCAGGCCTACAGAGTGCTGCATGTTACCGGCGGACGACAAATCATCGATACTAACAACAAGTCGGAGTTCCATGCGATCTCGAATCGTGACTGGGATTGGAACTCAGACTCTGAAGAGAAAGTCCGAAACACCGTTCGGACATCGTCCAGAATAACAGCCTTTCTTATTGACTGTTTCTACCTGGACTTTAACGGCCAATTTATAGGGCCGAGAGCAAAAAGATTCGGTATACTAGCATATAGAGGAAAGCGGCCGGTGTGTTCATTCGTTGCATATCTGGCTTCATTGCATTCACAATATTCTGAGATCTACCGATCACTCGTTTCGAGGGGTAAGAGATTTACGGAGCTCGCGTTTGGGGCGCACAAGCAATACTCCGGAGTCACTCTGCGAGAAGGCTTACAGCTGTGGGCTAGACACAACTCCTCTGGTTACCAAATCGATGAAGAAGAGGTAATGCATTTAACTTAGGTGCTGGCTCTCTGGATATATGGCACACACTGACATTTTGTCGCCCAGATCCACAGTGAAGTGATGATAGACCAAGCTGCTGCTGCTGTAAATCTACGAAAACATCACGACAGTTGGTCATTGAAGCTCGGTGGTAGTACCTTATCTTCCCCAACGGCGGCCGATGCGAGAGAAGGTTTCGATCCTTTGCCGGAAAAAACCAGAGATGCATGGGTGACGGACGTCTTCGACGACTCTGTGCTTGACTTGGACCGCCGCAACGAGTTCATGGGCTCTACTGAGCTGCTCTCTTATCTGACGTTGCGCGATTTTCCTCCCTTAGACGACTTCAAGATTTTGCTTCCTCCCCGAATCTATGGATACGCAATGCACAATCGCAAATGGTTTCCTCTCGATGTGAGTATTATTAGAGATATCCCAACTGATCGAGGACGAAACGCCGCAGCTAGCTACAATGACTTGGTCCTACCCCCCGGCCACAAGAAACTGCTTCAGGCTTTAATCCAGAATCAAGTTGGACCCCCTAAGCAAAAGCTGGACGCAAGCGCTGAAAGCGAAGACAGTTTTTCGATGGATGTTGTCAAAGGGAAAGGCAAGGGCCTTATTATACTACTACATGGTGCCCCTGGAGTTGGGAAAACTTCGACCGCTGAGGTCGTGGCCGCACAGCTGAAGAGACCCCTGTTGCCCATCACATGTGGTGATATCGGCACGACAGTGAAAGAGGCCGAGGAGAAGCTTGAGACATATTGTGCACTAGCACATAGATGGAGATCTGTCCTGCTCCTAGATGAAGCCGATGTCTTCCTTACCAAAAGAAGGGAAGGTGATCTCAAGAGAAATGCGCTGGTCTCAAGTCGGTTTGGACCTGAATTCTACCAACCCTAATGGATGTTCTAACACCAATACAGTCTTCTTACGAGTTCTCGAGTACTACCCGGGAGTCCTCATTTTGACGACAAACCGCGTTGGCGAATTTGACGAGGCGTTCAGATCACGTATCCACATGAGCCTCTACTACCCAAAACTTGATCTGAACTCAACCTCAGAAATTTGGAGCAGAAACATCTCACGCATCCGAAGAAGCAACCTCAACGTCGACATGGAAGAAAAAGAGATCCGAAAATTCTCCGCAAGCTACTGGAGGGACAACGAGGACCAGCCCGCGCGCCTCTGGAACGGCCGGCAGATCAAGAACGCCTTCCAGACCGCGCTGGCGCTTGCAAATTGGGATTTCCAGAACCAGAAGGATGACGAACCGAAGCTTAAACGGCCACTTCTCTGTGCCAAGCACTTCCGAGCAGTCGCTAAGACAAGCGCGCTTTTCGACGACTACATTAGCGACCTGCATGGCATCGACTTTGACGACCCGTACAGTGTGCTCGCGGAGCGGGCGGAGGTCCGTCGGGATGCGTACTCTAGAAAGGCCGTGCCAAAGCCTCCATACCAGAACAATCGGAGCGGACCTCCCCGCACTAGAAGGGCCGCTCCGCCCAACCGGAACGAGAAGCATCGTAGTACTCAGTATATGGATAGCGATAGCCAGGACGATCAGGATGAAGGAGGTCACTCCGATGCCGGAGAGTTGAGTTGGGGCGAGTGACGGTAGAGAAATGCAAGGGAAGACAATTTATATCCAACATCTAAACCAATAGAGTTACCTTTTCTACCAATACTCGGATACCATGGTTTTCGTTTTGTTACTCAAATACTACAAAAAGTTTTCGAACTACCACAATTCCGCTGTCGGAGCCCTAAACTAGCTCAGAATAGAATTTGAACTCTTTTTATTGAGTGAGAAGAATCATACATTGTTTCTCATTCACGATACACACAACTGCTGTAATACATTCTGCAAGTTTAGCATTCGAGGAACAGCTCTAAAAGGCCCTAAAATTTGAACCACCCGATATGCCATACATAAATGTAGTTAAGGAGGATTTCAGTTGAAGGCTTTAGCGCTATAATCAGTAGTATATGTAAGTGGGTTAAAACCTAAATTGAGTTAAGTGGATGTGAGAGCTCGTGAGATGCCGCGGGTGCTAGAGGGCTGACGGGGCTTCGGGAGGTTGTGGTAATGTGGTGAGGTAGGTATGGGCTCGCGAACGCGATTCTATTGGATGGACTATATACAACGAGTGTGTTGACCGATGGAGGTTGAAGAACCAATTCTATCGGTTAGAAAAGGAGCTCGGGGGCCTGGCTCATGCTCGCATCTAGCTTGGTTGTAACGCCCATTCAGGCTTGAGAATTCTCTTGGAGACCCTGAACACCTTTGCCAATCACCTCAATGACTCTACAGTATTTTGCAAGCCTCTGGTGTCAGTTGAATGGCTAGATGCCTGAAGCCAAACGGAGTACAAGGAATGATGGAGGGAAAGTTAGTGGACAGCGCTAAACATGGAGGATGAGCGATCACCCCATTGAATCACCAGCTCAGCCCGCTCGTGCGAGCACAGGAGGCTATGTCGATTCTCGCGGTATGGTGGAGGAGTTCGGTATGTATGACGTCACT
>JAGHQL010000217.1:0-39687 GCA_020080175.1 Glutinoglossum americanum | reverse complement strand
GGGGGGGGGGGGTATGTTACTTTCTCTCTCGGCGGAGGTGATGGGTTGGTTGGTTGGGGAGAGGTGAGCAAGGAAGCGGGTGTCGATTTTTTTTTTCTTTTCTTCTTTTCTCCTCTTCTTGGGGTAGGGTAGGGTAGGGCAGGGTTTGGGGTCTGTGGAGTGGGCTTTATAGAAGGGGGAGGGAACGGAATAGATAAAAAAAAAGGGGAAAAAAAGGTGCAAGTCCGGATCAATCAATCAAATCTCTACGCCTTCCGCCGCCTGACCTCCCCCTTCCTCTCCTCGACGGAGATACACTCCCCATCGATCAACTCCACGCCCTCCACCAGCTCCACGACCTCCTTCTCCTTCCCCTCCTCCTTGCCGGGGGCCTTCTTCGAGAACCGCTTCCGGACCGCCTCGATCATCTTACCGAACCAATAAAAATTCAACGTGTTCAGCAGGATGTTCGAGCCCAGGTACGTAACCGCCAGCCAAACCGGGATGCGCTGGTCGCCCGCGAACCGCATCATCTCGGCGGCGTCCTTGCTCCCGTCGTGGTCCGGGTACGAGCTGTTGTTGTAGTTGTGGGGACCCGGGTACTGGAGGGCGGACCAGACGTCCTGGTACACGCGCACGGATTGGTAGGTGCCCCACACGAGACGGCAGCCGAAGAACGTGAAGAGGAGGAGTAGGCCGTTGTAGAGTTGGGCGCGGGAGCCGGTCATGTTCAGCTTGTCGAAGAACCAGTGGAAGTTCAAAAAGGGAGAGGAGAGCTCGTAGAGGATGAAGGTTGGGCCGTAGTAGTTGACGAAGGGCCTCTGTGGTGGTTACGCGTTAGCCTCTCCCCGGTTCCAGTAAGAAGAAGAGGGAAGAGGGAAGAGGAGGAGAAGAAGAAGAAGAAGAAGGAGAAGAGACAACGAGACTTGTACTCACAAACCCCAACGAAAACACCACCAACGCGCTCACGGCATGCGCCAACAACCCCACCCCAAAGACGTCCAGATACCACAAACTGACGCCCAGATCCCACAAGAAATACCCCGCCGCGAACCCCTGAATCATGCCCCCGGCGCCCGTATACCCCCACACCCTCTCGCGCTGGCCCATGCCGGCCCTCTCCCCGTCGCTCCACATGACCCACAGCGCCAGCCCGTTGATCAGCGTGCTCTGCAGCAGCGACACGACGTGCACGTCCCAGTTCAGCCGCGTCTTGGGCGCGAGCCGCGGGTAGATGGCGGGGAACAGGCGCGTGGAGAGGCGCGGCGAGATGTAGAGCTGCGTGGTCAGGTAGAGGGCGTAGGCCAGGAGGACTTCGTGGGCGTGGAGGGGGAGGGTGGGGAGGGAGAGGAGGCGGGAGAGGGGGGCGGTGAGGTGTTGGAGGATGGGCGGGGGGGGGAGGGGGAAGGGGTCGTGCATGGCTTGTATTTGGTGTGTTCGTTGGCTCTAGAGAGAAAGTCGCGGGGTGGGTTTTGTTGCTGTTGCAGTTGCTGCTGCTGTTGTCGTAGTTTGTCGTAGTTTGTCGGGTTGTTTGTGGTGCGGGTAAAACGTCTAGATGGCCTAGATGTATGTACCAAGTCACTCCGGTATATTCGAGAATGCCTCACCGGTTTTCTCTCACGCCGGTAGATTAAAACCCTCGTACTTGGCAGAAAGTCTCCAGGCAGAGAGAGAGAGAGAGAGACCTCCAGCTCCAGCTTCGCACCGAGAGAAAGAAGTTGTTTCCTCCCTGGGAGGGTTGGGTTTGTTGAGGAACCAGAGAGAGTCAAGCGAAACGAAGCGTTGTCCAAAGGGACTGGACTACAAGTTACGCTCGAGTGAACAACCCCCGAGTTGTATATGTATCGACGCGTACGACGGTCGATGCATCTCATCAACTTATCAACTCGCCGACCCATCGACCCTTTCACTCCTCCAGTCTGACTCTACGACTTCTGGCTTCTGCCTAAGCTGCTGGCTGCCTCTTCTACTCTCTGCTCTTTGCTCTGTGCTCTTTGCTCTGCCTTTGTCGCGGCTGCAGGTGCGAAATGCATGACTCGTCCAGTGACTGATCCCATCCATCCATCCAACCCGCCAACCAATCAATCCATCAATCAATCAATTAATCGATTAATTCCATATTTCCCGAGTTTGATCTTCTCTGATCTTCTCCGATCTTTTCTCTATATTCTCTCTACTCGCTCTACTTTCTCTACTCTCTCTACTCCGCACCGCATGTCTTCCTCCTTTTTTTTTTCAAGAAAAGATCTCCCATGTAGCAGCAGTAGCAGTAGTAGTGATACAGCGAGAAATATAAAAAAAAAAAAAAAAAGAGGCCCATGTTATTCCCAATCCCACACGCACACACACAATTCCCGACCAGCCAAAACCTACCAGATACCGATACCCCACCTCACCTCACCTTCCCCCCTTCGCCAACCACAGCCCCACGCTCTCCCTGACGCCCTCGCTCCCCCAGACCCCTCCCTTTCCACCTCGCCTCCACTCCTCTCCTCCAGCACTCCCGTCTTCCCCGCCGCCCCTTGTCGCCTCCCCGAGGATGACCTCCAGATCCCTCCTCTGGCTGCCGCCCCACCTGCTCAGAAACCCCGCGGGGTCTCTCCCCATCGCCTCGAAGAACCCGTGCTTCGCTCGACTGTGGGCAATGGCCTGGACCAGGTGCGAGAGCGTGTCGTCGAGCGAGGCGAGCGTGCGGAGGGTGGCGGGGTACGTTGGGGAGGTTAATATGGCCGCCATGCGCGTGCGGAGGGGGTCGTCGAGGGGGACGAGGACGTCGTAGATCGTCGGCGTCGGCATCGGGGTGGAGGTGTGGTAGTGCGGGTCGACGCGGATCGTGTAGGGGAGTTGGAGGGGGGGGAGGGGCGAGAGGTGGGGGAGAATGAGGTCAGGGATTTGAGGAAAGTAGACGGTGTCCTGCTTGAAGATCTGGCACAAGGCGTCTCGTCAGCACAGGGCGCCTTCTTTCCTTCATCGCCAGGTTATCCCATCACGCCAAGAGAAAGAAAAAAACTCACAGCCCTCAATCGCTCGTCGCACCTAACACCCCTCTTCTCCTCGTCCTCCTGCAACCCCATCGTCTTCACGTACTCCCAAACCCCCATCACAACCCCCGCCCTCGTCTCCTCATCCGTATCCAACACCTCTGCCAACTCCTTGCTCAGACGATGACGCTCGGGGTTCTCGTCCCTGACGAGATTGACAGTACAGTTGATGTTCTCGTCGCCTTTGCGCTCGAACTCGAGACAGTCAAAGTCGGCGGCTAGGGGAAGGCTGGTCGCTCCGGCTTGCTGGGGAGGCTTCTTCCATTCTATTTGTGTGGTTGCATCGGCTTGGAGGGTCTTGGAGCGGTCGAGTTCGATGGTAATGTATTTGAAGAAGTGAGGGAGCTTCTTCCGGGGTTGCGGAGCGAGGGGTGGCGGTTTAGCTGTTTCCTTGGACTTCGCCTCTGCATTGCTTTCATCCATTGCATCGCCATCCCCGTCGGCGGCATCTTTCTCATCCTCTGAGTCTTCACTATCAGACACATCTTTGTCGTCTTCATCATCAAGAAGTCTTCCCTCAATCCTCACTTTGTATGTAGCCTCAATTCCAGTGCTAAAGTCGAACGCATTCTCATCAAGGGAATTAGCTTGCCATGGTTGGTTCTCAGCCGTATTTGAGATCCAGATGCGCATAGTTTTGTGTCTCTACACCAAACACAGCCCAATTAGCATTCCTGCAACACATGTATATACACCAGCAAACGCACCTTCACGTTCCTATTCACGGAATCCTGGATATCCAGCCTTTTCCGCATCATCGCGGCATCCAATCTCCGCTCGACTTCCCTTAGCTCTCGATATCTCTTGACACCATCTCCAACGATCACATCCTCCACGCCATCGGGAATATTCTTATCCGTCGGCTTGCGACTTCTCCGTTTCGCAAGCTCTCGTTCTTGCGCCGCAGCCTGCTGCTGAGCCTGCTGCTGAGCGGGCGTGAGTGCAACTTGCGGATGTGAGGATGATATCATTGGACCTGCGTGATAAGCAACGGCGTCAGAGAGGAATCGACCCTACAATCCAGATGGGAAAAGAAGTAGAAGGAATGAAAGGGGACGAACCTGGACCGCGTCGTGGGCCTGAAGGGTTGTGAGGAGAGCGTTGGACAGGGGTTTGCTGCGTGTGGCCGCGATATTGCGACTGCATCGGTGCGTTCATCATATTGATTGCGTCTTGGCAGTTTGTCTCTTCGTGCTTGATTTGTTAACGAGCACTTGAACCAGTGCGCGCGGAGAGGGTTCACGGTACACGGCAAGGTCGCAATCGAATCAAGGGTGCAATAATTCATTGCGATTTGCCTTGACTGAAGTGGCTAGCCTTACCCGTGATTTGACGCGTGACTTTACCCGTGACTTTGCCCGTGACTTTGCCCGTGACCTTAGCTGTGACTCTCTATGGACAAGTCCGAAAAGGGAGTGAAACTCGGAGCTAGCCCAGAACGGGAAAGAAAAGCCCGGCCTTTAATTTCCCGGACGTTTTCTTGGCAGATTTCAACATGCGTTACCCGGCAAACCCATGGGTATATAAGGCCTCTCCTCCTCCCGCCTTTTGACCCTTTTCCTCTTTTCTCTTCATACTTACCTTGTTGAGGCGTCCGCGCTCAAGCATGCGGATTGCCAGTTTGAAAGTCCTGCATTGCACATCGCGGCGACGATCAAGCTCAAGTTGCCTTCGGGCACCTTGTCGGCGCAATTTTTGATGGTCTTCATTCTCGAAAGAGAACTTCTTTTCATCGTGATTACGCTTCATGTGTGATCTTGAGGAAGAGTGTTTTGTTGGTTGCCCTTGGTCTACTCTGAAGTGAGCTGTTGGAATAAGATGGAGCATGTATGTAGTGTCTTGACTGGTACGGTTAGATTGTAAGTAATGGGTGTGTGGCAAAGGAAGACTGCTCGTGTATCACGTCAAGTGTATGTATGGCTGGGGTGGAAGAGTGCTGAAGGTTAGGATGTAAGCATAAGCATCTCCTTACCCACAGGAACAACACCAGGCAGGACCGCTTCTGGCGGATTTTTCTGTTAATGTTCGTTAAACCGTCTTGAGTAGCCTTGTACGGTTCTTCGGCCTTCCAAGGAAACCACTCGTCCTGCAGTCGATCAGCGGCGTAAGAGTACAGCATATTCCCAGTATGGCTTGCATCGTCTCACAGTCTGCTAAGGCTTAGACGTGTGTCTGAGTCATTAGATTCAGTACCTACGGCTAAAGTTTACCATCGAAACCTTCCAGAACAGAATTTTCACCCGAGTGTGTATTCGGATCTTTCTTGATCCATCTTTCATCTTCTACGACTAATGTACATACATGCATGCACACATCAACGAAACCATACCACATTTCCGGACACCGTGCATTACAAGGGTAGAGGGGTGAAAATGGTTGCGAAACTGGAGATACTACTCTATCCAGTCTGCTTCTTGAGTGTCCCAAACGCCGGCTAACGAGGAATGAAATAGGCGCTCTAAGGAAGATCGCAGATCAGAAATGTCCTGTTCTTCAGATCACTATCTTCTTGTTAACCCCTGCCCGTCTTTTACCCACCAAACACCTTTAAGAAACCCCAAATCCCCATCCCACTAAGTACCGGGATAGTGAGGTTATCATCCCAGCCCCAGAGGTCCACGACCTCGCTCACCGCACCCACAAGCCCAGTCCACAAGCTCATAACCCAGAGCGCCAGAGTGCCAGTCAATACTCCCTGGCTCTCACTAAATCCAAGTAACTCTCTTGCGCTGGTCGGCAGGGTAAGCTTTCCAGTGAACATGAACGCGTTGGGTGGATCGTCTGAAAACGGGCCGACGCTCGGTACTAGCCAACCCCAAAACGCAGCAGCTGTAGCCACACCGACAAGGCACGCCGCCAGCGATCCAGCAAGCGATTTGCCACGACGGATACGTGGGGTGTATCGGCCGAAGAGGCGGCCGAATGTGCTAGCGGCGGTATCGCACCAACTAAGCAGCAGAACGCCCATGACGCCGACGTCCTTGGGGAAGAATCGCAGGACGATCCAGGCACCCAGAAGGTACCATATAACACCATTCCAGCCATCGACTTCGCTCTCCCGCATCAGAGCACCGAGGACACGAATGTAAAAGCGGTTGAAGCCTGGAGAGTCGTGGCGGAGGTAGTCGGTTACAGCGATAGGGACTAAGGCGGCAAAGAGCCAAGGGTGAATGGTAGATGTTTGGGTGCCGTTAGTGTAGAGATAAAGTGTGACGAACCCGATGGAGAGATGGAGGGCTTTGCGAGGAACTTCATGGCGGTGTACCTGTAAAGGATCGCATACAATCAGCTTGAACTCTAAGGTGAAATCATTTTGAGTGAGCCATAGAAGACTTACGAAAGAGCGCCAGTGCCTATGGATAGGTATCAGGCCCAAGGGACTTGGACTCCGACTAATATCCCGCCAGTAACTCGATATCGTTCTAGGTGGCACCAAATGTCCATTTGACTTGCCGTTCGCAACCACTATTTCCCCACCTTTCTTGGAGACAGTAGGCTTTTGCACAGAATAGCCGCTTTTTCTTCTTCGCCTTGCCGCGATAACAGGGCTCCGACTTCTCGTCCTCGACCTCTCAAGACCCGAGTCCGAAACATCCCAATCATCGACTTCATTCCCTTCGTCTATTGCTGAAGGCGAAGCAACTCTCTTTGATGCTGATCGTGTGGTTGGCCCAAAGTAGCTACCATTTGCTTGATCCCCGCTCTCCGAAGGTGTTGGTGATGGCGAGATGACGCGAGGCGTGCCTGGAATCTGGCTGCGGCTGCGTGTACCAGAAGCCATATCTCTCGAGGGAAAAGTCGCGCAAACAAGAAGCCAAGGGGGCAGAGGAGGAAGACGTATAAGGCCAGAAACAGGACGCCTGGAGCCGGCGCAACGAAATAAACAAGTGAAGGAGTGGAGATTATCGGAGTTGCGCAGATCCGGCGTTATCGCGACTGGCCCGACGACAATACCTGAAAATGTTGGCGAATGAGCTATTAGCTCCACCTGAGAGACTGTTGCAGGAGTGTGCAAGTTACACTGCTGCGCAGCATGGTAGGAGAGATCTGGAGATGCCACTCTGCTATGTGACAAAGGGAGCAGAGGGATGTGGATCGGGACACGGTGTAAGTTTTCGTAGGTTAAGATGAACTATTTGGACTCGATGATTACTCGCTATGAATTTTCGCGAGGATACGAATTTTTTCCACATCATCCGTCAACATGTGATGGGGGTTGAAGCCTCAACGTACTGAAATTGTTCGATATAAAATAAATACATACTCATACTGCCTCACTAAACAGATACTTTTCTAAATTGCAGATGTGAGGTAGCTAAAGTCTGTGCACGTGATGATAAGGATTCTCTCGACTCTAGCTAAAGACCAATATTCAAATGTTTCGTCCGCGAACTAATGCTGAGTCCGGCAATGCCTGCAAAGACCCCAAATGAAGCGGCCGTAAAGCCAGCATCAAGCACTCAAAGATCCTGGGAAGCGCTTACGCCTTCACTCTCAGAATGGATCCTGGACGCTGTGTCGAGTATGGGTTTCGAACGTATGACACCAGTCCAAGCCTCGACGATACCGCTCTTCATGGGACATAAAGACGTAGTTGTAGAAGTGAGTAAATATGCACCTACTTTTAGGGGTCTCGAGATTCTTAACTAACCATCGGAGCTTGTAGGCAGTAACGGGCAGTGGAAAAACGTTGGCGTTTCTGATACCAATAGTCGAGAGGTTGCTGCGGTTGGATGACCCTATAAGGAAACACCATATAGGAGCTATTATTGTGTCCCCTACAAGGTACGTATACTACATGTATGTTTCTAATCCAGTGCCGTTGCTCAATTGTCATTTAGAGAGCTAGCAACGCAAATACACACTATCCTTCTTTCGCTCTTGGCCTTTCATGGCCCTTCGGCCGCAGCGCTCAAGCCACCAGACGAAGGCAGTGAAGACTCCAAGGCATCAGAGGCTGCTCTGCATCCACCTTCAACCCTTAAAGTCGTCCCGCAACTATTACTCGGGGGAACCACGACTCCTGCCCAAGACCTTGCCTACTTCCTCCAGAAATCCCCGAATCTGCTCATTTCTACCCCAGGACGGCTACTCGAGCTCCTATCATCTCCACACGTACATTGCCCTCAGTCATCGTTTGAAGTGTTGGTGTTAGATGAAGCAGATAGGCTACTTGACCTCGGCTTCAAAGATGACTTGCAAAAGATCCTGGCTAGGCTTCCTAAGCAACGACGCACAGGTCTGTTCAGCGCAAGTGTCAGTGAGGCAGTTGGAGAGATTGTGATGGTGGGTTTAAGAAACCCCGTTAAGATTGCTGTCAAGGTAAAAGGTGTCGGGGGAGGTGAAGATAGAAGAACACCCGCCAGGTAAGACCAAACTGGGCTGTATATCACAAAGATACGCACTAACGTTTCTGATATCTCCAGCCTCCAAATGTCCTATCACCTAACACCACCCAGTCATAAGCTGCCCGCTCTTTCACGTCTCCTCTCAAACCTCCCTTCAACGCCCCATAAAACAATCCTATACCTTTCCACGTGTGCAGCTGTAGACTACTTTCAGCATCTCCTCCCGAGCGTCTTACCCTCGCCCAATGGTCAGCCCTTTACTCTCCTCCCACTTCACGGAAAACACCCACCACAGGTCCGCCAGAAGAACTTCTCCCGCTTTGCCAGCACTGTCGAACCCGCTATCCTTCTTACCACTGATGTTGCTGCGCGGGGTCTAGACATTCCACAGGTCGACCTCGTAGTGCAGCTCGACCCCCCCACTGATCCAAAGGCCTTCCTTCATCGCTGTGGTCGTGCTGGCCGCGCCGGAAGGAAGGGCCTTAGCGTTATATTCCTGCAACCTGGGCGCGAAGAGGGCTACATACTATTCCTTGAAGTTCGGAAAACCCCCGTCGCGCCACTCGGATTATCTTCTATCTTAGTTAGCGATGCGGACGCTGACACAGCCACCGCTACCATGCGGAGTCTTGTGCTAGCTGACCGTGCTCTCCACGATAAAGGCCAGCGAGCTTTCGTCAGCTGGGTGAGAAGTTACAGCAAACATCAAGCCAGCAGCATATTTCGTATTGCAGACCTACATTGGGATGAACTAGGGCGTGCATGGGGTCTGGTGAAGTTGCCCCGAATGCCAGAGTTGAAAGGGTGGGAGGGCAGTCGAGACCTGGGAGTCGTGGGGCTAGATATGGATCGGTTTGCGTACAAGGACAAACTGCGTGAAAAGGCGAGAATTACCGCTCTAGAAGAAGCAAGGAAACCGAAGGAGAATGGTGATGTAGCAGCACCAAGAAAGGACAGGAAGAAGGAGGTCTCAGCATGGAGCAATCAGACGGAGCAACAGGCAAGGAAGGAAGTGAGGAGGGAGAAGAAAAGAAAAAGACGTGAGCAAGAGAGACTTGAGAAGATGACGCCGGCAGAGAGGGCAGAGAATGAGAAACTAGAGAGGATGATCGAAGAGGTCAAAAGAAGAAAATTGCTGGTAAATAATAAAGGTGACGAGCAGAACGATGATGAATTCGAGGGATTCGATTGATTAGCATTTCGTAATCAACGCAATCCATTCCCTCCTACCTCCCTTAAATATCTTGACCTAGACTTATATATTTGTATCTAATATACATATAGAAGAGTGGGAGCAAGTTCATCTACCTAGCCGGGCCCATCTGGGTGATAACCCTTTCCAGATCTTTGCACGTTTGTTGCATATATAAGGATAGAATTGGCGTAATTCCCTCCACGGCTAACAGGGGGGAAATGTTGCTAACTCTTACCAAGAGGGAAATTGAGACCCGCAAAGATAACTTCCAAAATTGGAGGACGGAATTTTTCTTTAAAAAAAACCCGTAGGAAATACCCTCAATTAATTACCTTGGGCATCTCTACCAGTACATCCACAACGCCTCTCCCTCCCCTGCCTTGAGTATTCCCATGCCACGCAAAAGAAGCATCCACCTCCCCTATAGCCAAAGACGCCATCACCCCTCCATCTAATCAACGTCAAGCATTTCACATCTCCATCACCAAACCACTCTGCACAAGAAGCCTTTCTATAATGTCACGTATTTCACATAAGCATTTTTTTGGAGCAGCGTGTATGGTAAGAATATATGTTCTATTGAGCAATCATTCATAAGCTAGCAATCCCCATATCTATCTAATCGCCGGTTGTATGCGCGCACTACAAAAGGAAGACCCTTACCCACCTGGGCCACAAAAGAACAACCGATGATTTTGGGGAAAGAAGAAAAGGAAAAAGAAAATCGTGTGGGACGCCAAATGAAACAATATGGAGCGTGTCCATCTATATCTGTTCATCGGTTCGTATGGAGTAAGAGAAAAACATATTAGGGATTAAGGGCGCCCCATCTAATTATCGGTGTATGGGGCAAACACACTACCAGACCCCTCTCTTGGGCCAAATACAGAAATCGATGGACCACAAAGAGGAAATGTATTACGAAAAAGAAATTACAGAACTTTCCCTTCTTGCTCAATCGTTGTGCCCTCAGGTCATACAAACGGCTGATGAACAAGACAAGAAAAATTGCATGAAGAATGGATTATAAAGCTTTTTCTAACCTCACTCACCGGCTGTGTAACAAGAACACACAAAGACCCTCAGGTCATACACACAAACAGCCAGTGAGAAAGTGAAACACAGTAATACCAACAACGAAGGCAAGGGCGAAACGAAAAATGAATAATCCCTTTAGTGACAAGGCAGCACAAGACACTACCGGAACTCCAGGTTACCCCTTCGTTCTACGGTTGGCATAATGATCGGTATAGATACAAGGGAGCAGCAAAACATCGCCAGAAACTCCAGGTTGTCCCTTCGTTCAACGGCTCGTGTAATGTCCGCTAGAGATCACAAGGCAGCAGCAAAACATCGCCAGAAACTCCAGGTTGTCCCTTCGTTCAACGGGTCATGTAAAGCTCGCCAGAGATCATGAGGCAGCAGCAAAACATCGCCGGAAACTCCAGGTTATCCCTTCGCTCAACGGCTCATGTAAAGCTTGCTATAAACCACAAGGCAGCAGCAAAACCTCACCGGAGACTCCGGGATGCCCTTCGCTCAACGGTGAGGTAATGTCAGCCATACTGAAAAGGAACCAATCAAGAACACACAAACTGAACATAAATCTACATGCCGGAAACATGAAGAAGCCGTAATAGGCTGCGTCGAGACAGGAGTGTTTCGAAGAAAAAGAAGCAGGCCAATACTCGGCCAACACGAACTTCAGTTTCTTTCAACCAAGCGTGAGTTTCGTTGCTCCAAACAAAACCACACACATATTCCATATCTTAAGCAGAGAGCTCGTTATTCTTTTTGAACTCTTCGAAAAAAGGGGCCCAGTCCTTGTAGGCACGTTCTTCATCCTCTTTCGTCCAGTTGTCGTTTAGCGCTCTGAGGACCTCAGGGTCGATATTGAGTCCGAAAACGTCCTTTTCTGACCACACTAACTGTGACGAATAACCGCCATCACGGCCGTTGGATTCAATACCAGTCTCCTCTTCTCCACGAGTCTCTTCTTCGCGAGCTTCTTGCTGAGTCTCTCTTTGCTGAGGCCATTCATCCTGTCCTGCAAGGTCCTCCAGACGTGCACGTGGGGATGGGGTAGGAGATGCCGTGGATGCGGAGAGTATGCTCACGCGCCGTAAACGACTGGGGTTTGCAGGCTTGTACTGTTCGGTAAGAGATCTCGCCTTTGCGAGTGCGGGGTTTTCAGTGGCTTCAGCGACTCTATCGCCTGGTAGCTTTGCGTGCGCAGGTGTGGGGGGTGGTGGGGGTGGCTTTGTCCATGTGTCTTCGCGATTGTCTACCACTTGTGGATCTTGTCGGGATGGTGTAAGAAATTGCGGAGGCTTAGTCGTAGTAGTTTGTGGCGTATCCGACATAATAGTGTCATGTGATGGACGTACCACTTCTCGCACCACTTCTCCTTCTACGCCATCGTCATCACTGTCTTCGCTACTGGTGTAGTCGTAGAATGCATCAGATAAGCCATAGCTTGCTCCTGGAGGGGGTGAGAAAAGTCTCTTCTCCTTCACGGGTTTTGTCGTCCTGGGTGGTGATTTTCTTGGAGTGACAGGGGGTACAACTTTGGGCTTCTTCGCGGGTCTCTCTGCGCTGCTAGTAGAGACTCTCTTTCTGGAGGTTGCCTTTTCCTTTGAGGGTGACGCTCTCTCAGGGGAAGTAACCGGCTCGTCTGACTCGCTTGAATCAAAGAGTTCTTCTGGAAGACTGTAACTGCCGGGTGTAGAGTAGTAGTTGCGCTTCTTTGTGAACGGTGACTCCATTTGGAGAGTGCTAGACACTCTGCAAGTGCTGACGTTTCTCAGCGAGCTAAGCGCTCTGATGGGAGGTGTGCGCTTGACTCTTGAGGATCTGGGTGAGGCTTCGTACTTTTGACGTTTTGCCTCCGTCTGCTTCACTCGCTGGAGATCTTGCTGCAAACGAGCAGTATGCTCTGGCTCCTCCTCATTCTTGCGAGGCCGCTTAACACCCTTAGAGTTATCCTGGCCATCTAACCTAACTCTCTTAGCGCTACCCTGGCCGTCTAACCTAGCAACATTTTCCAACGCCGTTACAGCCTGCTGAGCTGATGGTGTGTCTTCTGGGTTGGTGTTGTTCACAGCCTGTTGGCTTTGCCCAAGCAGAGACGAAACTGTAGATGTAAGTCCCCGCGCAATAGTGTTGGATAGACTAAAGATTCCCCAGGTTTTGTTCAGCGGAGTGGTGACTTTCGGGGTTGCTGGCTGTGGGGTAACCGCTGAGACGGCTTGCTCGTTTCTATTCTCAGGTCCAGGTGTGGAACCCGCAGATCCCTATATACCGAGTTAGCGTTAATATGAGGTGTGTGGCAGCAAGGGCGACTTACCCTTCGGCGAACTCTGTCAGAAAAAGTCCCTGGGCTTCCATCAAGGCTTTCGTCTGCCACGTCGAGCATAGAAACGTCATGCATAGAAACGTCATTCAGCTCAACTTCCGGCTTGAAGGGCAGTGGATCCTGGAAGAAGCTTGCATTGCCCGTGATCCACTTGAGGTCTTCTGCGTCCGGGAAGAGGTCGTGTAGTTGCAGAGTTTCGTCGTTGATCAGAGGATCACCATCTCGCAAGAACGTATTCGTGTCTGCCGCGTTATCGTCAGGAAGGTCTGCGGATCCGTAGAAAATAGATTGCCAGTCGGTGGCATTTCTCGCCTTGGCTCTGCGGGCGCGGCGAAGCTTCTTGGACTTCCGGTGATCGAGGATGAGTTCTAATTCTTCCCGAGTAAGAATGAGTCCCTGCGTACGGAAAGATGAAAACTCTCTAGGGCTACTTGTTGTGTAACCGACGACAGTTGTGACCTTCGCGGCCAAGTTGCCTTCAGCACCAGTGCAGGGTGGTGGCAGTTCAGTTTGAACAGCTTGATCAATGTACCACGGTGCTGCAACTGGCGCTCGCAATGAACGTGCTCGGAACACTCGCTCTATCGACATCTGTACCGGCCCCAGTGGTACATATGACACTGGTGACGGCAACACTAGTTCTGACAGCTCTTCTGCCGGCAAGGCTTGCGCTGGCAAGACTTGTGCCGGCAAGACTTGTGCTGGCAAGACTGGTGTTGGCAACACCGGTTCTGTCAAGACTTGTGTCGGCGACACTTGTGTTGGCAGCATCTGTTCTGGCAACACTTGTGCAGACGGCACTTGTGCTGAGAACACTTGACTAGGGGATGGGGTTGGAGCGTGGTGGCTTGTATCTACCTCACCATCGAAATCATTCCCTGATGGGTCTTGATCAGTGGAGACGGCACCGGTCACAGACTCATCAATCTGGTATACGACGCTTTCACTGGCGCTTTCCCCAGTCTGAACTTCTCCGCTACTTTCGCCGGTTGTAGCGCCGGTTGTTTCGCCGGTCGTCTCGTCGGCTGTCTCTCCAGCATGCTCTTGGCTGGCGGCGTCTTCTTCGATGGGCTTGGGAATAGAAAAGCCGCGTGGTTTCCTTGGCTTTCTAGTTAGCTGTTGCAGCTTTTCCAAGCTCATGTTCGGTGAACATGCGCCCCGGCTTCTAAGAGCTCTTCCGGGTGGTCTCTGAGGTCCGCTTGCGGCAGGAGCGGCGGCGGAGGGAACGACCGTGGCAGAGGACGCGACGGCGGCAGGGGCGGCGGTAGGGGCGGCGGTGGTGGGGGTAGCAACCGCGGTAGAGGACGCGACGGTGGCAGAGGTGGCGGTAGGGGCGGGGGCGGGGGCGGTGGCGGTAGCCGTCGTACTAGCAGCCTTGGCTTTGGTGCTCCTAGTTACTCTTGCAGACGCGCCTGCAGCCATCACAGTGGTTTTCGGCTTCGCCTTCCTCAGCTTCGCTGATGTTCTAGGCATTGCGAATTGTGTGTGATGGGAAAGGATAAAGGTTAAAGAATGGAGGATTGAAGTAATTCAGACCTTTGAAAGTCGAATGAAATGGTATGCAGTTGCAGAGCAACAAGTATGGAGATGTAGATGGATTGTGGAGGAGCGAGTGTGGATGAAGGAAGGAAGGAAGGAAGGAAGTTGTGGTGGGAAAGACGCGCTTTATATGCTGTTGGTTGTTGTTATGTTGTTTATGGGGTTGCTATGGCGATCGATGTCTAGCTGATGCCAAAACTGACGCGACGATGCGACGATGCAACGATGAGATAATGGGACGAACAGACGATGTGGACCCAACGTTGCGGACAACGACTAACAACAATGGAAGTAGGAGCGGGGGGAAGGATTAGAACGGAGCAGCGGCAGCACACGGGCGCAACAAATGAGCTCACCCAGAAAGGAATTGGCGATACGTTCTGTCTGCGATATCCTGCGCAACGTGAGAGAATGGTGGGTTTAAAGAAGGATGTTGTTGCGGCGTTATGGTGTTGAGGTGTTGTTCCCTGCAGGATCGGGCAGAATTTTAGCGAGTGTGGGTGCCAAGGAAGCTGGGTAGCAAAGCGAGTTTTGCACGTGGAGTTCGGACAGC
Source organism: Glutinoglossum americanum (assembly GCA_020080175.1). Taxonomy (NCBI): domain Eukaryota; kingdom Fungi; phylum Ascomycota; class Geoglossomycetes; order Geoglossales; family Geoglossaceae; genus Glutinoglossum; species Glutinoglossum americanum. The sequence goes on along the minus strand of JAGHQL010000217.1, from coordinate 24,677 downwards.
CAACCGAGAAACCTCCGGATTTCAGAACCGCGACTCGCATCTTTAGAGAAAACGAGCGAATGACCGAGTCGCATGCAAGAAGCTTTGTACCCGTTATGCATATACCTGGACAGACGGTTTGTCTGAACTGAAAGTCTGATGTTTTGCATTGTCTGCGCTGTAACTTACAACTAGGTAACCCTAATAGTGGGTAAGACGCAAGATCGATAAATATTTATGTTATACACGTAATTTTGATAGGACCAGAATACCCTTATAAGCTGATTTCACCTCTCCATGTCCCATCTGTTAAACCCAAAGTCTGAACTAGATTCTGCCATCTCTCGCCGCCCCTCTCCTTAGTTCTCATATACCTAAGCATTTTCTGACGCCGGTGTACCAAGAGTCGCAGATTGCGCTTGTTGTGCTTGTCGTTCTTGCCACCCGCCTCTCTTCCGCCCTGTCCCTCTAGATGATTTGCCAATACTCGAATCTTTGCCGTAAGTATTGCTACCTGAACTTCTGGTGAGCCTGTGTCTGGCCCGGCGCGTGGCGTCTTCTCCGGGGGAGGCGATAGAGGGGAATCACGTGAGACAATAGATGGTGACCTTGGTGTAAGATACTTGTCTGTGTTGTGTCTCCCGAAGACGTCAATGCATTTTTGTACGTTGGCCCGCGTCCTGTCTTTGCTGTTGCCATTCTCCAAGCTGACAATGCGTGAAATAGCCCTCTGAGCGTTCTCATGTCGTTCCGCATGCACCCGTGCACGCTCAGCTTCTCTTGCCGGATCAACGATATTCCGATTGCTGGCAACCGGCGGCTTTGTAAGATTGTAGGAGTATTCCAATGATCTTTGGACCTCTGATGGGGTCAAAAAGTAATTGAGATGGGGTTCACGCCGAGTGGAGGTGCTTGGTGACCGAGATGTAGAAGTATCCGTCGGAATGGCTGCATGTGGCACTGCATAGTCAAGGCTTTCGATAAAAGGCGTTGTAATCCCCCGAACAGGATCACCAAGAGCCGCAGCTCGTTCTTTTTGCAAAACCTCCTGCCGAGCGAGATTTGCCACCTTCCTTTGATGTGCCTGGGCTAATGCATACGGATCCCGATGTCTCCGCTCCCCCACCTTTGCCTTGTCCACTGAGGTTGTAGAGAAAGGTCGACTCGGGCACGAAATGGGTGCAACTATACGTGTTAATTGAGGAGCTGCCCCCTGTTGGAACGAGCCTAAACGTGAAGACGAGTTAATAACTATATTTTTGAGAGTAAACTAGAAATGCAGTCATAGTACCATTCGGTATCCGTAGATATCTGGTTAGCGGTAATCGCGGCGGCATCTCTGAGGAATACCAGACACCGTCTAATAGTAGGAAGCAAGTTCGATCAAATCATTTTTCAATCTCCCCTCTGCCAAGGCTGCCAAGACTCTAAACCCGATTAGTGTGAGGCTCAAGTCACATGCTATTCTTGGAGGGCAGTCCTAGCCCTAGCCCCACCAAGGTATTTCGGCAATTCGCCTTTACCAATTCTTAGGTCCACGGCGACGATCCTTTAGATTCCCACTCACACCGATACCCTGTTGCGGAAATCTGTCTAGGATGGCACCTTCTAATCTTCCACCTATCTTCAATGCGACATCTCAGGACATCGAGATGCTCCTCGCAGCTCAATCTCATATTGGATCGAAAAACCTGCAGGTGTGGCTTTTTCTCTTTCTCTCACTGCTCCTAACTTGCTACTCCAGTATTTCTATTTAGAATGTAAGAAAGCTAACTCAGAGGTTTAGGTGCACATGGAACCGTATCTCTGGAAGACAAGACCAGACGGTCTTAATATCATCAATATCGGAAAGACCTGGTATGTGCCCATGACTCCTCTTCCATAGAAACCAGCTGGATATGCCCCTCCCCTATTCTCTATAGCTATGGGTCAAGTTGCTAGCTTACGTCCCAACAATTCGCACTTGTTGTTGCTGTTTAAAACCCATTCTTGGTTCTAACGCTCCACTTATAGGGAAAAGATTGTGCTCGCTGCCCGTATCATCGCGGCAGTTGACAACCCTGCCGACATTTGTGTTATTTCCGCCCGCCCCTACGGCCAGCGCGCTGTACTCAAGTTCGCCGCCCACACCGGCGCTGTAGCTATCGCTGGCCGTTTCACTCCTGGTAACTTCACCAACTACATCACCCGCTCCTTCAAAGAACCCCGCCTCATCGTCGTCACGGACCCTCGCACCGATGCCCAGGCCATCAAGGAGGCTAGTTACGTCAACATCCCAGTCATCGCCCTTTGCGATACTGACTCTCCCACCGAATTTGTCGACATTGCAATCCCGACAAACAACAAAGGCCGTCACGCCATCGGTCTCGTCTGGTGGATGCTTGCTCGCGAGGTCCTCCGTCTCCGTGGTACTCTTGCCTCCAGAGAGGCCGAATGGGATGTGATGGTCGATCTCTACTTCTACCGCGACCCCGAAGCCGAAGAATCCAAAGATGTTGCTGTGGACGAAGCCAAGGTTCCAGGCGCGGACGAAGCGGGCACTACGGTTGCTGAAGCTGGCTTTGTCGGAAACTCTGACTGGGAGGTTTCTGGAGCTCCAGCCGGGGCTTTTGCTGCTGCTAGCGGAGCTCCTGCTGGTACCTCCGCCGGTTGGGATGCTGACGGCGCTGATTGGAGTGCGGGTAATGCTCAAGCTGGGGGTACCGAGTGGGGAGCTTCTGACTCCAAGGCCGCAGCTCCTTCGGCGGACTGGTAAACAAATTCCAAGGTCCTGAACCGAAGAGAATAAGGATGCGGACACCTTCCAACTCCTCGCCCACCTATTCGATTATCTTCAAGAAAACTCACTAAAAAAACCAGAGACAAACCTTGACTTGGCGCTCATGAGGGAAAGATCTTCAGCGTAACAATATCATAAATTTTGTTTCTGCTGATGGAAAGCCCTGCGCTGTCAACCCGGGATGTACTTAATAGTTGCCCATCTCTACCCATCTGGCGCTTTGGGAAAATAGAATAAAAATTGAACGCGTAAAACGCTCCCCAAAACCAAGCAATTTCCTGATCGTAGACTTTACCTCGCTGTAGGCATGTGCATACATACATCCTAACTACCGGCCGGGCCTCCTCTCCAAGTTCAAGCGGCGGCGAAGCCGAAGTGACCCTATTGCTTTGCTTTTTTATAAATCATACTGAAACCTGTATACCCCTAATTAAGCCCGACCGACCAAACACTCTGGTCCGGTAGAGGTGATGCAGAAACTCCCTACACCGAAAAACAAATACGCCAAACGTCTACCTAACCCGCCACCAGTACAGGTAATAAAGAGAACTACAGTCTAGTCTCTTTAACGAAGCGAACCGACAGAACTGTTATTCCGCCCGAAGCGGATATAAAACAACCCACCGGCAAGTCAAGAAAATACGAAGTGCAGCCAGCCACTAACCCCGTTCCCACAACAGCCTGTTTTAAATCCGCAACAGCCTCTACAAAGCGCGCAAGGATTGTTGTAGCTACTACGTGTTCGCCTCCAGTATAGCTATAGCATGGCTCCTCATGGAGTGTACGCTGCAGGTCAACAGAACCGCTGTTTTGCCCGAGGCGGATATAGCGACTGGCCCGGTGAGTCGAGAAATCGTTGGAATGCAGCCAGCCGGGTTGTTTTGATTCCGTTCTCGTAGTAGCCTCCCTTTCGGTTCCTCCGAAAAAGGGTCCCTACAAAGCGCGCGTGAGAATTCTGGCTATTCGCATCTAATATGACTGACAAAGAGAGAACTCTAGTATAGTCCCTAATAGAATCTACCTTATGAGATGATGAAATGGTTATTTGCTCGATGCGGGTGTGTTACTTTATTGAAAAGTCGAGAAAATATGAAGTGCAGCCATTTGTTGATTCCATTCCCCTAGTAGTAACCTCTTCTGGTTTACAAGGCCGATATTTCATCAAGTGAACAACAGACTGCCCCAAACAGAAAGAAAGAAAACCCCTTTCAGCTCCAAACCCAGCACTTGGTGTACATGAAGCCTTTTTGCTCTTTCAATGATGAAATATCAAATACTAAGGAGAGAAAGAGAAGAAAATTTTTTTGCAAGAAAAGGATGGGGAAAGGACCGATCTTTCTTTTTCCAGAAGCCCATTTCCCGAAAATCTGACGACCCCCTAAGTCAGTTTTTGCGAGATGTACCGCGTGATTCAGTAAAGAAAAAAAAAAAAAAGAGGGGAGGGTTGAAATATCTAAGCTACCCGGAGGGCGGAAGGAAACGATAAGGCGACGAGAGAGTAGAGCTAGGTGTGACCTAGAGATTCTCTAACCAACTCTTTTGACCAAATTTGACCAATAAACGCCCAATTTTAATAGAAACGTGCATGTAGGGCAGCCTAACCAAGCTTTTCTCTAATCAGCGGTCAGTCGTATTGAAACAGTACGCTGATACTCTCGCCATGGTGCACTCTTCGGATTGCCTAGATGGGGCATAGCACCTATCAGCAACAATAGATAAAAGCAAACGTGATTGGCATACCTCAGCAAACACTGTCCCGACATCCAGTACTTCTAATTTGGGACATCGGCTCTGATTTTCCTCTTGTGGGATGGTGTTCGTGACAACTACCTTGTCCAAAGCGCTTGCATTTATCCTCTCAATGGCATCACCGCTCAATATACCGTGAGTAAGTAGTGCGTACACCTTTGTCGCACCCTCTTTCTTTAGTAGCTTTGCTGCACGGGTGATGGTGTTTGAAGTGTCAGCCAGGTCGTCTACAAGAATGGCCACACGATTGGCGACATCTCCGACAAGCATCATGGTGGCATTTTGGCGGTCAGTGATACGCGTTGGACGGCGTTCCTTAAGCATATACTTAGTTTGACCTCTCATGAAACGTCCTCAGGATTTCACACCTTATGAATCAAGGCAAAGTCCATCCCAAACGCATCGGCGATAGCCGTTGCCCTTTTTGCACCCCCAGCATCCGGGCTCACAATCACGGCTGATTTGTAGTCTGGAATACTGTATTGAATGTATTTCTTGAGTAGCGGGCGTCCATAGAGGTTATCCACAGGGATGTCAAAAAAACCCTGATACTGTGGGTCGTGCAAGTCCATCGTGATGATATGATCGGCTCCAGCGCACGTAAGAAGATCGGCAACAAGAGTACCAGCTTGAGCGACCCACTGTTTGTAGCCTGCACGAGGCGCAAAGGAGAGTGCATCATCATTCATCTGAGTTGAACTGTTGCGCTCCCGGGCTTCCCCCACCTCTGACTTTACGGAGTCGGACGTGTTGCTTCGCTTCATGGGGCCGGGTCTTGCGCCCGGATAGCGGCCCTTCTGCGAACCATAAGGTGGTAGGGAACCGTTTTGATCTTCGAATTGTGATTTGCTCAGTCGCTTGAGCAACCCATCTGTACTCCCGTTTAATCCAACGCTCTCCGGTGTGCCTGGGTTAGGAGTCTGTGGCCTGCTCTCGAAAGTATAGGAATCAGGCCTATTGAAGTTTGTAGGTGCTTTTGTAAGCGGAGCGCCAGTCTTGTTATAAGGAATGTCGCTCTGTCTGGAGTAGGGGAATAGAGGTAGCACGGCAGTGACTCGTTTTGCAGATGCGGTCTTGCAAGCTGAGATGGTGATTAAGAGTTCCATAAGATGATCATTGACTTTGCCTCCCCCAGATTGGATGATGAACACATCTTTTCCTCGCACGGACTCCCCAATCTCAACACGGGTTTCGCCGACAGAAAACTTGGCCAGAACTATTTTGGCTGGGGGGATGCCGAGGTGGCTGCATATTCTATTGTTGAGTTGCGGGTGGGAGCTGCCGCCCAAAACGACAATGTTGCGTACCATTCTTGTTGCAGGAAACTAAAGATATCGCAGGTCAGGTCCCGAGACAACTGTTTTCAGAGTAGAGCGAAGAACCCAAGAACCGCGAATTGACGTACGTTATCTGGAGAACCGTGAAAGGTACTCGAACAAAACCCCTCTGCGATGTCGGCGAAAGAACGCCACACCAATCACCAGCAAGAAGAAGAATGTCTGTACTGGCGCGAAGACAAAGAAGGAGAAGAAGCCTAGCAGTGGCTAGCTAGACTCCGCATGGGGATATGGCCAGAGTGCGTGAGGGAAGGGAGAAGGCGAGGAGAGCAGATTGAGTTGTTCTTAAGGGAGATTTCCGTGGTGAAGTGTCCCGCCGGCCCCAGAATTTTTTTTCTCCACCGAACGAATTAACACTAGACTAGAGCTGACTCGGCAAATCAGCCCGTGATGGGTGCGCTATCGATAAGGCCACCCCCGAGGCATCGCCCAAATATATGGAAAGCATCTTATCCACTCCAAGTCATTTGACGCAGAGATGAGCCTCTCCATCATGAAGGTCCATGACTTGTGCGTAGCGGTGTGCAAGGGAGCTATCCTCATTTATACGGTCCTAGAGCTGCGCGATGATACTGCGGGTGTGTCGTGCAGTCGCGCACTCGCCAGTCCTCCCACCAAGCCGCATTTCACCACGGGTTTCAGAATCCGAGATTCATTGGTCGGCGATTGGCTTGTACCTGACACATGCCAAAAACACCCGTGGTCAACCCGGCTGCCCATCTCGTAATGATCTCTCTACTTTTCCTACTTCACCTGATAAAGCATACGATCCCATGCGGGAAAAATGGAAAAGATGGAAAAAATGGGACGGATGCGGCCAATGCAGGCCAATGCAGCCTATCTTGACCAATGTCGCTTAGCAAGGGCCCTCGATGGATGGGAGAGTGGGTCGGATGATCCGTGGGTGGAATAGAATTTCCATCCCACTCCACAGATAACCAGATCCCGGGTCCTTGTATGATCCGTGTCTGGCAACGGCGCAAACCTCCCGGAAGTCTATGTGGCATTGGTCCCTCAAATTCTTGCAGTGCCGGCAAAAGTCGGAGAAGTCTGATTCTACAATGTATTAATACCGTTGTGGATGGCTACGCTTGGTCGTCCAGCGCAGATCCCCAGGATACATTTACACACACCGGAACAGACTATAGCGCAACCGCCGAGGGAGAGAAAGCTGAAGTTCACGGGCTCGTGAAAAAAAAAAAAAAAAAAGGCTTGCACCTCGAATGACAATGCGCCAGCAAAGAAACCGACAAGATTTATAACCAGTCCACCTCAGAACACACTGATATAGTTTCCGATCCGCTCTTTCTGGTTCTGTGCAATGCACTCAGCAATCCACGTAATATTTCGGATCTCCTGCGTCGATGGTTAGGAAGGTGCGGCTCGAGGCTAACATGCGGTTTGACATACCTGCTCCCTTAGCTTGACCCAGGCGAAGACAACCGCATATGTGAATTGTCTCGTAAAGGCCCCCTTCGCGATCTCCATCTCCTTCTGATAAAACATATCTTCCAGGCTTTTCCCTTCCGAACCTCCACCTCCGCTCATATTACCTGTACCGGCACTCGCACCTCCCAAGCCACCTCCCTGACCCAAACCTGTAGCATCAAAGAAAGTTCTGTAGTCGTTCACACCGTCAACGGCGATCCTCACACCCTCAACGTCATCGGCTCGGGACAGCATGAGCGTGCCTTCCGGATAAAGCCTACCAAAGTTCGGGTAGAGCTTCTTTCTATCGGCTTTAGATAACTCGGTGCCAAATGAGTTCAGGGTGATATTAATGCTTCTTCTGTCCGCTTCAAATTCCAAAACTTCGGACATGACTTCTGCCGTCGGTGTCCCTTCCAGGTCTGGGTGGTTGTTGACAAAGTGATAAAAATCTTCTAGATAAGACTTATACAGCGTATTTCGGATTATCTCTATGTTCAATTCATCCAAGTCCTGCGAACTCAAAGAGCCCTTGAAGTATGGCGCAAGTGGCGTTTCTACTAATACTGAGTTATAGAGCTCTTCAACGTTCGTGGCCACACACAGCACAGGCATAGTCTCGAACCAGCCAAGAGGGTGACACCGCTCCAGTAGCTCCCGGGTATCCCGCTCGTGTAAGGTGCCTGTGATGAGAAGAGCTACATTGTCGATCATATAACCATAGGTCAAGTAGTCCATGAATTTCGCCAGTGAACCAACGGAATTTGCGCGTATATAGCGAAACTCGGATATGAGCTTGTCCGTAGTTTTCGAGGCGAGGAGAGATGTTGATGGCGAGGGCGGAAGAGAAGCAAGAAAATCACCATAGGCGGGAGAGAGTTGAAGTTTCAGATCTAAGAAGTAGCTCAGCCTGGGGAACATATACCTTAGTCTCCCAAAGGAAGCATACCATCAAGATTTTCACACTGAGTGAGGTTGCCATAATTCTGACTCGTCAAGAGGCTGTTCCGGTACCCTCGCACCAGACCTTCGATGTAGCTTTAAGATCACGGTCAGCTTTCGGTTGGCATGATACAGCAGAGAAATGGTAGATATACCCATTATTGACGTTAAAGAAAAGCCCCTCCATTTGAATAATACTGTTTACCCTAGAACCTGGCGCCGTGATGTCTGGCGAACTACGTTGTTACTGGAAGCAATGGCCTAGCTTAGCTTGCACGTGACACATTATCGGCTAGTCGACCGCACAACTGAACTCCAAAAAACTTTCGCGACTCGGTGCTCTTGAACGGGAGCCCGCTACCAGACCTGCTCGTCAAGGCCCTCGTTTTAGTCAAAGTTGGGTGTGTCTAATTTCCAAGATGACACTCTTTATTCTCACTGAGACAAGCGCGGGCTATGCTCTACTAAAAGCGAGCAGCAAAAAGATCTTGAAGCGGAAAGACAGCACTGAAGATGCCTTCTCGGAGCAAGATACCTGCAACTTGTGAGTCCCAATTCAGCCTAACAACACCATAAGATATGTTTGCTGCTATACTAGCTCAAGGCCGGTACTAACTAGAGCTCTTTCCCGACAGACTGAAGCTAAAGCACTTTCAAAAGTTCGATAAATCTCAGACGGCCACCAACGAATCCGCAGCTATCATCGAAGGGAAAGTATCACCTCTGCTTGCGTCACTTCTCGATAATCTCAAAAGAGAGAAGGCAGTATCGTTGGCTGTGGCTGACCCGAAGCTTGGTAAATTTTTCTCTCTTCCCTACCGGATTTGGATGAAATCAATCCACTAATACGATCAATGGAAAGGCAATGCTATCAACAAGATTCCCTCCCTCAAGATTGAAGTAATCTCTGATGCATCTACCGCTGATGTCTACCGTGCCATTCGAACTCACTTATCATCCCTAATCCCTGGCCTTTTCCCCTCAGACGTTTCCACTATGACTCTTGGCCTGGCGCACTCTCTCTCTCGCCACAAGCTTAAATTCTCCCCGGATAAAGTCGACATCATGATAGTGCAGGCAATTGGTCTTCTCGATGACTTAGACAAAGAACTGAATACGTACGCTATGCGCGTGAAGGAGTGGTACGGCTGGCATTTCCCAGAGATGGGTAGGATTGTTAACGACAACCTTGCCTATGCAAGAGTTATTCTCAACATGGGAATGAGATCAAATGCCGTCAACACAGATCTTGCAGCGATACTACCAGAAGAGATCGAGGCCGCTGTGAAAGCCGCTGCTGAAGTGAGCATGGGGACAGAGATTACTGAGGAGGACTTGGTCAACATTAAACTACTGGCAGAGCAGGTCGTCGAATTCACGGAATATAGACAAAGTCTATCGAACTACCTATCTGCTCGAATGACAGCTATCGCTCCAAACCTCACCACGCTTGTAGGAGAACTAGTTGGTGCCAGGTTAATCGCGCACGCAGGTAGTTTGATGAATCTAGCAAAGAGCCCAGCGAGCACAATTCAAATCTTAGGGGCAGAGAAAGCCCTGTTCCGAGCTCTAAAAACCAAACACGATACTCCGAAATACGGTCTCATCTTTCATGCGTCGCTCATCGGCCAGGCTACTGGGAGAAACAAAGGAAAGATTGCGCGGATGCTCGCAACAAAGGCCGCAATCGGTATTCGCGTGGACGCTTTAGCGGATTGGAGTGCCCACGGCGAAGGGAAGGGTGCAGATGTTACCGAAGAAGAGAGGTCAGCACTAGCTGTAGAATCACGAGCAAAGATTGAACGGAGATTGAGAGCACTAGAAGGGAAGCCTCTCCTCTCGAAGGGTGTTGCCGTTGGCCCAAGTGGAAAATTCGGTGACACGCCTGGAAAGTGGGAGGTCAAAGAGGCCAGAAAGTACAACCCGGATGCAGACGGTCTTGTGGGAGACGAGCCTGCTGCTTCTACTATCAAGAAACCCAAGGAGAAGAGGAGGAGAAAGGATAGAGATGGTGATATAGAGATGGCCGAGGGAACTAAGGATAGGAGTTCAGAGGCTGAGGATGAGGAAATACAAGACGCTGAACCCATCACTCCGAATGCATCTTTCAAAAGCAAATCGGAACCAAACGGCACCGACTCCAAGAGGAGGTCAAAGAAGGAAGCTGCAGAACTGGATGAGACAAATTATGGCGTCCAGGCGAAAGAAGTTGGCCTAAGCGTGAAGAAATACAAGAAAAAGTTAGATCAAGGGAAAATCGAGTTCAATGCAGACGGTACTCCGGTACTAGTTAGCAAGAAGTCATCCAAGAGGTCGAAAAGGGAGAAATCCGATGCAGAGGGAAGCGAAAAGGAGAGGTCTGAGAAACTAAGGAAGAGGAGTAAGGAGGATAGTGGGGAGAAGAGGGAAAAATCAAAGAAGAAGAGAAAGGAAGAGAAAGGGTCGAGCGCCGCATGATTTCCCTTTGTGATATCCACCGGTATGAAGGTAGATTTGAATAAGGCGAATGTATTCTTAACTCGCCTACATGTATCGGATTTCGTGTTTACAATCAGGAGTACATAATGTCATCGGAAGACAAACAAACGGCTTTGAAACTCAAGAGCCCTTGCAAGTGACTTACTGCGTAATACCAGTGTACCCAGAGCCACGATGCAAACAAGGAACTTTCGCAAATAGTATTGGTACACCCGAAATCATGTGAGGCCATTCCTTACCACCCGCGGTTCGCTATCAACGACCCCTCTTCGCCGTACGAACTGTGAATTCAGGATGAAGGTCAATCCTAACCGCCGATTCCGTGCTCCTTGATGCTAACCAAATTCCTCGCACAGATTCTAGAAATGCAAACAGCAATGCTCTCCAATTACGAAGTCTTGACGCATCTCGAAGACATGCGGGAACGTTATGACAAGCTCGCGAAAGACCGCGGCGCCGCGGCCTCCATGAAGAGCGGAAACCTTGAGACTGTAATGAAAGAGGCAAGTGACGGCCTGACCCTCAAGAATTCCCTTCTCCCTAATCAATCTACTCCCCCTAGCTCGTAGACTACTTACATACACCACCATCGCCCCTCCAAATAAACCACGCATACGCCAAAACCACGATCAGCGACCTCATCTCCGCGCTCCGACCCTATGCCCTCGAGAAGCCCGAATACCTAATGATACTTAACCTCCGACCGGCGACCACAGCAGAGCTTGACGTGGTCGTCGAGGAGATGGATCAGAGGTTCAAGGAAGAGGAAGTTGAGGCTATGCTGAGGATTATCGGGGAGGTACTGGGGAGGCCAGGAGAGGGGGAGGGTTCTGAGGGGGTGGAAGGGGGTGATAGTAATGCATAGAGAGATACTGGATAATAAAGGGTTCGGCAATGTTTTGACGGCAAAGGGAACCTGACGAGAGGTCGGGTATGGGCTGAGGTTGAGGCGCCATCATCACGCCCCGTACGGAGATCGGGTCAATGGCCTACGGCATTACGCCCAGCCACACTACTGAGAGGAAGCACCACCAGCCACACCTATATACACCCAGGCCACAGACGTACTCGGGAATGGAATACCACTGCCCTACCCAAAGCGATGCGGTTCAGTCAATTACTCCCCGCAAAGGAGCCAACAGCGCCCCCGAAACCTTCCTGCCACACCTAGTGGCCATCTCTATTCTATATCCAACCACCACCTTCTCGAGCGAGCCCCCAACCCGGCTCCCCCCAAACATCACATCAAAACTCCATCCCGCAAAAAGAATAAAATACTCCCTACTACCCCGAGAACCAAGCCTACACCAATCACCTCATGTATATATATATATACGGTGGTTTCTTATCCGCCCACAAGAAGCGAGGAGATCAGCGTTATCCCCAACACATGTTTATACGTATCACTACGGCAGACAGAAGAATATTTTGCGCCATCACTAAGACTCGAGCTAGTAGCAAAGAAGGACCACCAACGGACGTCCTCCTCTCTATAACACTAATCGCACGTAAGGTTTATTTTATTTTTTTTTATTTTTTTTCATCCATTTAACCTACGAAATACATCCCACCACATTACTCCCATCCACGAGATACGCGGCGACCCCAAGTATAAATAGATAAATAAATAAATAAATAAATAAGCCCAACCCCTGCCCCCGCAACCTCGAAATACCATCCTTTATATTTTATTTTATTTTATTTTATTTCTCCCGCAAGACCAACCCGTCCTCGTCCTCGTCCCCGACATACCCTCTGAGCCAGCGGCCAACGGCGGGAGAGAAAGACATCGGGCGTCTGTGATTTCTGGAATTCGGAAAAGGGTGATGTGGGGGGAGAGAAGAATAGAATAAAATAAAATAAAAGACAAAGGCCCGTACCGTACCGCGAAAAGGTCGGTAGCGATGGATCACGCCCGCGCCTGGCATAACCCCATCGGTCATCTAGTTCAGCTACGAGAGCGTCATTAGGGAGCCTGGTCAAACACCAGGGGAGGCTACTTGGCGCCTCCCCCTCTGGCCACCTGTTCGCGTCTCTAATTTTGAGGTTATTCTACGGCCTGATAACGTTCCTAGCTCGAATATTTCAGATAAAAATCCGTATCGAATTACTATTCCGGTCCTCTTGTCCACCCTACCCGTCTAACCTATATAAAACTCACAAACACCCGTCTTCAGTACCCACGGTATCAACTCAGAGGAAAAAGTCGTATACTAACGACTATTAGGTAGCCTAGCTGATTCGGATGCCAGCAGCTCTACTGAGCCACTTTGGATCTTTGGGGAAAGTCAAGCGCCCGTTGGACATCGCCGCCCTCTTCATTTATTCGCTAAAATTGACATGAATTTGAGCCCCCAGAACAATTTTTTCAGAGCTCCATGATGTGGGCAATGAATTGGTATCGAGAAGGGAAGCCGGGGAATGGCCCCCGATCTAGATAGTGTATAGACTGGAAAAAAGGCCACCTGCAAGATCTAAGTGCAGTAACAAAAACGACAAAGCCAAACCCACCGTCTTGCCCCTACCTCTGATTTTCTCAAGGCTCACTAATGACGTAAAGGTCTTTAGGGACCTCCCAACCATGCATCTTGCAAGATCGGACGTATGCTTGAATGGCCTCTCCAGCCTGGTAATCCCCTACACGGCTCTCTTCTAACCTAGCGGGGAACGGGTCTGTGCTGGAAATTGCCATCCGGACTTGCAAAAGCACCGATTCGAGGGAAGACACCGCGCTCCAGCCAGAATTAGTAAGCAACTATGAGGCGATGTCAGCATAACTTGCGCCGTCTGGACTAACAGCCAAACCATAGTCTACCGGTACAACGCACCTCCATGCACAAGGCACCTCCAGCCGTGACATGCCCCCCTCCTCTCTGTGCAAAGCTGAGAAATCTCGGTCTAATGACTCTCACAAACGGTGGGCTCATTGGAAACTCCTTTCCAAATCTCACCTCTAGCACCACACTGTTGATATTCATCTTCTTCATGTCCGAACTAAGCGGCAAAGCTGGGTCAAAGGAGTGCAGTTCCACGATCCACTGGTAGATATTCCCGATATGCTCGGAGTTGATGTACCAACCCAGCTCATGGAGTGGCTGGCTCCCCTGTAGTTTTAACATAGCGCGGAGCTCTCGCTGGATGGAATTGGTTGCCGTTGAGGTGGCGTATTCCGGTGCACTGAGAATGGGAAGTGATGAGAGGTCAAGAGTGCCAGGTAGGAAGTCCGTTTGAGAGGTGTCTCGGCGATAGTTAGTGCTTAGCTTTGATTTCCCTTTGTTGTCTTGTGCTGGATCGTCGTTATCGCTGAAAAAGAGCTCTAAATCTTCGACGTCAGTTCCAACACTTCCACTGTCGTCTGCGACGGAGCCAACTTCGGTGAGACCCTCGGTGCCACTGATCCGTCTTTTCTTAGCCGCTAGGAGCTGCGCTGTAGTGCCTTGCAGCCGTCGGAACTTATTTGAAGTTCGCACAGCACTGATCGGTATTTCGAGACGATTTCCATTGTCCCCTTTGGCGATGTAAAAGGGGTCTTGAGACAAAAACCAGGCTGGCGGCTTCGGGTCTTCAATTGCGGCTTTGGTTTGGTTCCAGCATTTAACGAATAAATATCGTGTTTGTATCCAGTCGAGCTGGGACACAACAAGGTGCGGGGTCCGGCTGGTAAACTTCTCTGTAACGTTTACAATTTCATTGAGACACATCGCACCGCTTACTTTCAACTCGCTCCGAGGCCACCCTTCGTAATTCGAAACTGACTACAATGCACGTTAGCCTCATTCAACACTCCAGAGCTCCCTTCCTGCCGTCTAAAGCGGGGTAAGTGGTTGGATGGCCAGAAGGCTAGGTGTGCACGTACAGCGCCATACGGAACCCGTGAATATCCGGCACCGGTAACGGACTCTAGGGAATGGTAGACGCCATTTCCATAGGCACGGCCATTGACGACCTCGTCGAAATTTAATCCTTCTCGAACGATACCATGCCAATTGCCTAATCCGCTACCGTGCCATGCAAATACGGTGGGGTGGTTCAAGTTGAGGTCCGGGGCTACGGCCATGAGTGAATTAAGGAATCTTTGCTCCTTATCGGGGGCGCCCATCGCAAAACGGAATTGCTTCCAATCAGGCATACCGGCTACGTGATCATATGCTCCTGGAACTCCAGAAGTGCTATCAACCTCGACTATGCACGAACGATTTGACGCGATGATCCACCGAAGCATACCTAAGGCGGCGGGGGACAGTCTGTCATGCCACTGATGAAGAGAACTGTCGCGTGTAAGGAATGAACGCATTTCAGATATGCTAGGTAGAGTGGCCAGGATCGAAACGATAGCTTTCCGTTTCTCGGGGTCAGGAAGACGATCGAAATTCTGGTCATACTTGGTGAAGAATGTGGGTGGTTGTAGTTCTTGGGAAGGCTCTTGGTTTACCCCTACGACCACCGGATTGCCTAACTTCAAGATGGGAAACCAGGAGATATCCACGACGCGGCAATGTCTCTCTATCCGAACAGGCGGATTGGCTTCTAATACTATCCAATCCCCTACTTTGAGAGGACACTCAGCGATTCCTCCCGTTGATTCCTCAAGGGTGATTTCAAGAGAATCTAGGTGATACTTAATAGGCATCCTAAAAGACTCTGTCGATGGAACAGTCAAACCCATGCCTGTGGGGAAGTCCCTCAATCGCCCCATTGAAGCGCCGGCGGAGCAGAAGCTCACTAGTAAATCAGCGACCCTAGGGTGTGTCAAGATCTCGTACTCAATACTAGGCCCAAAACCTAGAGCCATGTACTGATACAGACAGAGCGGTTGCGAGCATACGTAAGGCTTCAGCGACTCGAAGTCGGAATCGACCTTGCAGTGGCACACCATGCAAAATTCGGTACAGCGGACAAGGTGACGGAGGACAAACTGCATTCCAATGAGCGGAAACGAAGCAGTGGGAACGCCTGCCCGACTTGTGGTTTCTAGATCTGATAGATGATCACCGATAACGAGTGGAGATAGGGTGCTCTTAAAAACCTCCGGTGTATAGTACTTGGCGTCGTCGCCCCAAATTAGGTCCTCGCTGGACATTCCCTGGTGATCATAGTAGAATTGCTCTGCGCCACTCCAACCAAACCGCATGAATAAGCGGTATTTGAGGAGTCTCAAGAGCCTACTATTGAGGAGTTCGCGCAAAGGAGCACCGATGAAAATATCTCGGAAGCCACTATCTGCTGTGGGCGGTCCTATGTTGTCTTTTGGCGCGCCAGCCTCCAGCTCATCTACAGGGGTAGTCGTGCCAGGCGCGTTGTCCTTACTGACCGCGTTTGAGCGGCCCGACCTGTTGGTTTTCCGGAAAGCTGAGATAGCCTCGTCCCAGGTAGGTTTATAGTGAGAGCTAACACCAACGAGCATCTCAATTTCGCATGCACGGTAATGCTCCTCCTGTACTAGCTCTTCGAGGCTCTTATACCCAACTCCATATTCAATCAGAAAGATCAAATATTTCTGTTCCTCGAGCTGCCAGGCCTGCAAGGCTTCTTCTGATATGCCAAGCTTCGAGATACGGCAAGAGATGCTGACATATGCCTTATGACCCTTCATAAGCCGGCCTAAGCAACCGACCTTGAACCCTGCATCCTTCGCTGCTTGAAGGTCTGATCGGATTCGAGAACGAAAACTGGGGGCCGAGGCTTTGCTTGTAGGGTTAGTTTTCGTTTGTGAGCCATCGCAGCCGTTCAGCTCCGCAAGTCCAAAGCTGTCTTCCTCCATAGAATGACTGGACCAACCGTCTTCGGAGGCGTAGCCGTCGTTGCTATCGACATCTTGATACTCCTCTGTAGACATCTCCCCGCCGTCATCGCCGTCGGTATCACTAAGGAGAACTGGATTATCTTGCGCCCCAGAGAGTGCTTTAGTGAGATAGTTTGATACTACGGAAAGAGCTTTCTCTACCGGAGCACCCTTCAGAAACGCTGACATATCTTGGAGAGCAGAGTCCACGGAAGGTAGGCTATCAGAGGTGGTATACAACATCATCTGATGTTCTGAGGGGTAACTTGGGAGATCTGCAGCTGGGTCAGCAAAAGGCGCCAACCTTGAAAGCGAATTGTACCTAAAATGAGGGCCGTAATAGCCACGGCAGTGGAGTCAAACCCTAGCGGTGTAAAAGTGAAGTTGAACGACCCATCCTCTTCCCCAGCGTGAAGGTTAGATATCTGATCTACCACTATGTTGTTTTTTAGAGCAGCCTCTAGATCGGCAAGAAACGCTTTTCGAGGCATCTCTAAGACGGAAAACTACTGGAAGCTGCAGCAGAGATAAGACGGCGTTCTAGCAGTGAAGTTGGATGATGCGGAGACGGTGCTGGTTAGCCGGCGAACTTTAAGTTGGCCCACGTATAGGTTGGAATCTTCCCTGGGGAGATGTTAGACCTGATGTACCTGCAGCAATGGTATGCAGCGAGGGGAATGGATTTGGTGAAAAGCGATAAGGGAGGATTTGTGAGGTGCGAGGCAAAAATATTATTGACCGATGTTGCAGGCAGTGGTGCCTTGGGGGACAGTGAGGATAGAATACGCCAGAGTACACGTGAACAAAGAATTCACCAAGACCTATGTATGGAAAACTCCAGGCAAGCACTTGCCCCGCCAAGGGCAAACCTGTTATTCAGAAGGGCAGCTTCGGTGCCGACGTGGTCCAGCCCGGGAATTAACGCTGGTGAACACTAGTCAGGCATGACGGGCAAATGTGCGAGAATACATAAAATGCAGAACGTTGGGGAGAGTTACAAGCTATGGGACAGCTATCACTTCGGCCGCCCTTGGTGATGTGTTCGTCCACATCGCATTGCTCATATAAGTAGGCAACAGCATCAGTTCTATGAGGCATATGCTGCATATGGATGTTAAGCGAATGGGTGTCAATTCGCTTGACATTTTCTCCGGAGGCTTAAAAGGGCCCCTGTCCCTGTGTTGATCGCCGTTAAGTACAAGCTTTGCTTTTGTGCGGTAAAATACCCCAGCACTGATCGCTCTAAGGCGTCACCTAACCCCTACCACCAAGTCCGAGCAACTACCAGCAACAGCAAGTAACACCAAGCAACTGCAAGTGAAACCGGGCAATTTTTGCCTTTCCTCTTGGCTGTGGCTCTTAGTATTGATATCTTGGTGTCTTGAATCGCTGTCATCCATCGTCCTTCCAGCCAACTGCTCCATTGAATGCCGTGATGACGTCCTCGCATGCAGTAAAAGCTTCTTCTGAACAACCGCAACATGCGCCAAAATCCACGCATCTTACCGATTCTACACTACATCCGTTTCTGGACCCCGACTTCTCCGCCACTGACTACCTCAATACAACCCTTCCTCATCTATCGGTATCTTCCCGCCAGCCCCACCAGTCTACACCGTCCATAGCCCTCGCCGAATTATCCACCCAAACGCAGACGCTCCTTTCGCAGCTCAGCGCTCACACTTCCAGGCTCTCAAATGCACTGACCCAGTTGACAGACGAGATGCTGCGAAGTGGCTCTAGGTTAGCTTATGAGGTTGAAGTGTTGAGAGGGGAGACGGTTGGACTATCTGAAGCTCTCAAGGAGGGCCTCACTGCGGATATAGGGAGGTTTGTACGAGGGGGTCTATATGCCGACGCAGTGCCCAATGAACTAGGAAAAAAGCCAAACGGAGATGCGCGGGATCAACAGCGAGACGATGGTGTAGTTACAGACACGAAAGGAACAAAGGGAGAAATAATGCTGGAGCCAGATCTACCGCCATACATCACCCAATTGCGGACCCTTACGCTCGTATCAAAACGCCTAGAAACAGTCATCAAGGTCTTCGGTGATGCAATGGATTGGACTCTTCCTCCTTCGGAAACCTCGCTCGCATCCTCCTTTATTTCTGTATCTGCCCCTGAACCTGGCTCGCAGCTTAGCAGCCAAGAGGAAAAGGGCCAGGAAGTTTCCAAGAAGCTGAGGGCGGAGGTCGCCGACTTACTCGTCAACACTGGTAACGACATTGACGATGCTCGCGGCATAGAAGCTGCTAGAAAGCGTGTTGATGGGCTCCGTAATCTAGCACAAGTATGGAAGGGCACCGCAGAAGAAAAGGCTAGGCTGAAACTCGTTGAAGAGCTAGCAAGGTGTGTGGAAGACAGACAGAAAGTATTCGAGCGGGATTCAGATGAAAGGAGACGACGACAGGGAACGAAGACTGAACGAACGACAATAACTTCACCGCGGAAGCAAGATGGAGCCACCACTCGGGTGGGTGAGATCTCCGAAACCGCCGATCAAGGTCGATTCGGGTGGGGAGGGAAGGATGGTGGGTACGGGTTCATCAATCAGCTGCAGAAGATGAGGAGCGGACTCTGAAGGAAATTCGGACTCCCAATTACCTATCCTCACTCCGGTTACCTCATGAATTCCCGTATAGCACCTCATCCTCTACCGACTGCTCGGCTACGAGGCTTTGAGAAAAACCTTATGGGTGTCTACTTGCTTACACACTACATTACACCCACGGGGCCAACCATTTTAGCAATAGTATGTATATCCGCCCACGACATGACAAACAACGATGGCGTTCTGTAATATAAATAAAAATAAACTTATATATAAACTCTCATGCAAGGATCTCGAAACATCGTGAAGCGCGCAGCCACAAACGACATCCCCGCGAAAAAAGGGGTCAAGAAAAGGCGACGTCAAGACTCGAACTCAAAAGGTTCAGCGGACCCTTTTTGGGTCCGCTTACTTCCTTACTTACATCCCGATTGGGTATGGTTTTAATTTACTCTGCCTCGCATGCTCAACCACTCGGCCACGAGGCATTGAGAAACTTAGTGCTCAAATAAACTTATAAGGGTCTTCTGGCACAACACGATATGTATAGCACTCGCGCATTAAATTTGAGTATTAGAGTTATTTGCACTAAATAATAAATAAAGTCATTTGCACACTTGCATACAAGCGTACGAGATTAATTTGAAATCCCATCGTCATGCCCTATACCAAGAGGAAGCAGCGGCGGTGTTCCCATACGCGATCTTAACATACTCAAGCCTGGAGGGAAAGGGATAGATAACCGTGTGTGGCTAGTCTGCACAGGATAGAAAGCACGCTCTCTCCATCGACAAACTAGGAAACCACAATGCTGACCACGATTAACGCACTCCCTCCTTCCCTCCTTCCTTCCTTCCTTCCCTCCTTTCTTCCTCCACCCACCACCCAAAAAGACCAAAAAAAACTGGGGAAAACGAAACAGAGTACATAGCCCGGTCCCCTTCAACAACAACAACCCACCACCCTCCTCAACACGAAAAGGAAAAAAAAACCTCCCAACCCAAAACCCTGGCCCCCCCTTACCTAGCCGCAAACTTCACAATCCCCCCCGCCGGCCTCCTCAGCCTCATCGCAGCACGCCTCCTAGACATGGCGGCCCCCCGCACCACCACCACCACCACGCCCCCTCCTCCCCTTCCTCCCCCCACCACCACCGCCAGGAAACCCCCAGCAAAAACGAAGCGAGAAAGGGAAATAGAACCCGTGGTCGAAGAAGAAGAGGAGGAGGAGGAGGAAGCAGAAGACGCGCCCCTCATCCCGCCCCGCCCCGCGCACCGCAGCCGCGCGGACGTGGACATCGAGGCGCAGAACCCCGACGGCGGCGAGGCCTCGGATGGGGAGCTGTTGGGCAGCTGCTACGACGAGCTTAAGCGCTGTCTCGGGGGCGTGACCGGCGGGACGGTGTTCACCGCCGCCGTGGTGGTGCTGGCGATCTGTGTCTTGGGGCTGTGTGTCTATTTTGGCGGTGAGAGATTCGTCCCGGCTTTGTTGGTTTGAAGGTTTTTTGTTTTTAGGGGGGTGGTTGAGAGAGAGAGAGAGGCTGATTTTGGGGTGGTTGGGTGGTGTAGTTGTTAGTGTGATGGGGAGAGGTGGGGAGGGAAGGGTGGAGGATGAGAGGGAGGTGTAGAGTCGTGTTGTTGGGGGATGGTGGAGTTTAGGGGGTGAGTGGAGTGGGTTAGTGGGGGTTGTCTGGCTGATTTTGTGAGGGGTATGTTTTAAGTATTTTTTTTGTCGGTGGGAGATGCGTGGGGGGGAAGCATGGTTATTTTCGGGTTCTTATTATAAAGAGGATGTCGATGGCTTGTTAGAGTGGAATTGTTCTGATATGGTGTCGAGCGGTGGGAGGAGGGGGTTGTCTGGTCCTTTGCTGGCTCCTACCTCTATTTGAGCGATGTCTTAAGCACCTCTTATATGTCCACGCTTCCAAAGGATCATGGCTGTGTGTTTGTAGGAGCGGGTTTGAATTCTGAGAGGCTATGAGCTAGTTAAGTAAGTAAATATCTTGATGAATTTCATCTTCTGTGAGCGAAAGCTAGTATGGTTGTCTATTGTGATCTTTGCTCGTCTCCGCGGTGTATGTAATAATGAGCGAGTGGGCTCGTAACTGTCCTCCCGGAGGGCCTCTAAGCACTGAGGGCGGAGCATGTGCAGTTTACCGTCTAAGCCGCGGCGTAGAAGACGTCATAGTAGCGTTGCCCGCTTAGGGAGAGAAAGCCTATGTCTTTTCAAATCAGTAGAATGCCCTGTTCGAGGAAAGGGGGTCTTTCCAATGACGGCCAATAGGCTACCCAAGCGTCCAGCAAACCTTTCATATCCTTCCCCGCTGAGCCTCTCGTATGCCGTCATCCCCGGTGAGCTCACCAGCCATCGCTATGCCAGGGGAAAAAAAAGGGGTGGGGATACCACACCACATTCCGGCCCATCTCAAAACACTCCGACGTGGAAATATAAGAAAAAGGGATGCATCGAGGAAGACAAAAGGCATGTCTTCCGAAAAGAAGAGAAAAGTACGCAGCGCACGCCTTGCCATAGAGCCCCGTGTTAACGATATAGATACGCGAGGCAGACGGGCCCAGGCCGGTGGGCAAAGAAATCAATTATCAGACCACTTTACGCGTCCTACAGGAAGACGCGCTTGTGCGCAGAGGCAGCCATATAAAAGACATGGACACACACAATTCACTTCCTCCTCCTCCCTCACCCTTCGATGTCACCGCCCGGCCACCGTCCTTTCAGCTCCAGGGCAGGAACCAAAAAACATCTCGATAGCATATTCTCGAGCGCTCTCTCTCCAATACTTCTCCTATACCCTGTTCTGATTCACGCGGCTAGGTAGTTCGTCGGGCTTGCTTGTTCGTCCCTTTTTTTTTTTAATGCTGGCTGGCTGATGGCTTTTCGCAGTAGTTCGCGGGGTTCACGGTTCCAGCACTGACCGATATCGGAATTCACGGGTCCGAAACGAGGTTCGTAGCGGTTTCGGGGCTCGTCATGGATGCGTTTGGTGAATTCGATGACTGTGGCGTGCCGGTGTCTGGCGCTCCTCCAACCCTTCTGTGTGATGACGGTACCCAAATTGGTGATGGGGCGACGGGTGATGAATTTAGCTGTCCCTCTCCGAGAGAGCTTGACGCGCTGGTAGTGGATAGCTCCGAGTCCAAGACTTTGTATTCCGAGGGCCAATGGGGTTCCTGTGATTGGCTCGCTGACAAGCTCCCTTCTAGTATGTCCACGCCAATGTGTTCCAAGATCTTTCCCATAGGACAGGATAACGTCTGAAGCTAATGGCCCTGCGCTTCTTTAGACTGCTCTGCATCCTCTGGTACTCTAATAGGGGATG
The DNA here is from genome assembly GCA_020080175.1 of Glutinoglossum americanum. Classification (NCBI taxonomy): domain Eukaryota; kingdom Fungi; phylum Ascomycota; class Geoglossomycetes; order Geoglossales; family Geoglossaceae; genus Glutinoglossum; species Glutinoglossum americanum. The sequence continues at coordinate 2,312 of JAGHQL010000217.1, read as the reverse complement.
TAACTCCGGCTCGTATTGATAGTGGTATGTCAGAATGCTGTTCTGAGGTCATTCTGATAGAATAGGACGGCATTTGAAACTAACAGCCTCGCACTTCTTTAGATCACTCTGCCTCCTCTGGTACTCTGATAGGGGATGTGACTCCAGCCCGTGGTATGCCATAACGCCGCCCCGAGGTCCTTCCAGCAGAAAAAGGCGATGCTTGAAGCTAACGATTCCACGCTTCTTTAGATCGTTCTACCTCCTCTGGTGCTCTCTCATCTAGCACCTTAGCAGGAGATGCCACTCCGCCTCCTGTTGATAGTGGTATGTTGATATGTTAAGCTTCTTTTTTAACTGACTTCTTCAGAAGCCCTAACTGACGAATCCCTCTCTCACCTTCAAGGCAGTTTCGCTGATTTCGACTTCGGATTCAACGACCCACCCGTCATGCTATCATCTCCTTTTGACGGTGAGCAGACAAACCAACGCGAACAACCTGTATCCATTTCTCCCGCAAATACTGACATCCAACCCCCTGCTCGGAAACGAAAAGAGAGTGAATGTATCGCCGTCGCTGTCCCCATGGGCAGCCCTGAGCACAAAAAGAGGAAGATCGCATCGATCTCGCCTGTGCTCGGAGGAGAGTTTGAAGGAACGCCCGAGACGGCCATCCGAAGCATCCCAGCGAGCCGTCTGTCCGCCGAAGAGATTGAGCAAGGCCGCCTGGAATTCGAAGCCAAATTCCCCGAGGTCATCCAAGCAACCCGCCAAATGAACGCTGCCCTTGGACTCCGTAATTACAAACCGTTCCCCCTCCCATTCCGCATTCCAGACTGGTTTGGCGAGCCAAACGTCTTGATCGACAACCTGGAGTACTACAGGTCGATCCAGTACGGCGACACCCTCTACCTCAACTCCATCTCGTTTAGTGACCTGACTCCCGATGAGGAGAACGGGTTCCGGGCAAATAAATTGCTGTGTAAATTTGAAGCCCAGGAGATGGTGTCGTTGAGGGCGAGTTTTGTGGATTTGACGGCTTTTGGAGGCGGAAAATGGACTTATCTAGTGCTGGGGTTCAAGGGTGGGAAGGATAGGAATGGCACGCAGAGGCTCATGACGATTGCATGTCCAGTTGCGATGGTGCAGGTCGTGGGGTATTCTGGGGAAAAGTGGGTCGATCGTTATGGATGTAAGTGCTAACTGTCTTCATGTTCCTTCCTCCCTTGTGTCTGCATCGCATCCGCCGATTCCCCCCCCCCCACCTCTTCTCTTCCCCTGGCCGCACTCAGCAACTTACCCTCCCCTCCTCCCGTAGATCCCCGTAGGAATGTCCGAGTAGACATGAACTACACCCGCGGTGGCGTCCCTATCATCTCCTCCGAGAACGCCGACTACAAGCTCTGGGGCAAAGTCGTGGAGTCTATGTCCGGGGGATGTTGCCGAGTTAGCTATCTCGTTGAGGACTGGTGTTGGGATCCAAATAATCTTTGCCAACTGGAATAATAGAAAAAATGAGACGGGGGCGTCTTTGGTCTTGGTTGGGTTTTTTAAGGTGACGGTGAAACGAAGTTGGATGGGAAACGGGTGGTGGGGGGAACGAGGGACGGTGGGTGGGAGAGAACAGAGAATGTCGAGGAGATTGAATTATATAGGGGGACGAGAGAGGGGGGCGGATGGGGCAGGAGCAGCGGGGCTTTTGTGAAGGTCTGATTGCACATGGTGGTGACGGTGATGACATGCTCTAACGGAGAAAAACGCCTATGAAATAGAATAGAGAAACACTCTTGATTTCTCCCACAGAGAGAACTTTGATACTACCTATGTGCAACACCCGTCCTGCCTAATCCATTCTCGTTCCCAACCCACCCGACGAAAATACTTCATACTCCAGTCTATCCCCGCCCGACCCAAACCTCGGCCCCACCCTCCACCCCTCCACCCACCCGAGCAAACCTCCACGACACAGCCACCTCAAACCTAAACCCTCTCACCCCTATTACCGCCACCCACCCCCTCATACTCCCCCAACACTTCAAACAGCCTCGCCGCACCCTCCAACCACCTCCCCTCGCACCTGGCCCCCGCGCCCCGATCGAGCGCGTCCTCGACGATGCGCGCGCGGTCGCGGCGGAGCCTCTCGAGATGCCCGCGGTGCTGCTCGCGGGCTCGGGACGCCGCGGCGGAGATTTCGCGGGAGACGGGGCAGGGGCCCGAGAACGGGTGGCAGGGGCGGGCGGCGGGGCAGATGTGGTCGTTGCCCGGGGGTCGGGTTTGGGGGTAGGGCGGGGGGGGGGGGGTGGGGTGGGGGGGTGGGGGGTCGCTGGGGCTGG
>JAGHQL010000216.1:0-39911 GCA_020080175.1 Glutinoglossum americanum | reverse complement strand
TCGACCATCAAGTCCATCCATTAGTCCTCGTACATCTAGGCCTTACCTAGACGCAAACCAGTCGGTCAACCATCGTCATCGCTGCGGGGTGCGACATCACACTGTTATTGAACCCCCTAGACCCCTCGACGCCGGAGTGCCTTCGTGTCGCCTTGGCATCGAGAGTTCTTACATCCACGCTGTTCCTTATGGTACTCTTGCAGCAAGACGGACAGGACGTTCCTCCTGGTATACAGCACATGTGTATCAACAAATATGCACTGAGAGTAAGAAGCAAGCTTTAGTTAATTGGATTCAATGTTAGACAGTACAAGGGTTTCCAGTTCGTCATAATATGTTGAGAGTCATGGCTGAACATCTCATTTTGAGCCACATGGATGAAAACCAACGACGAACTATTTCAACTCACATTCTCGGCAAGAATTGAACTACTCAGTTTGTAAAACGATACTCCAACCTCAGAACTATTATCACCAAGCTTATTGAGCAAACACGTTAGCTTGTGTCACGGCATACAGAGCCGCAAGGGACAAAGCTTGCAAGCTTAGATCAGCATAAGGCCTGTGCTTGAGTCAAGCCTGCGAGCTCCTTTTCTAACCGATAGAATTGATTCTTTAACCTCTATCGGTCAACACACCTCTTGTATATAGTTCATCTAATAGAAGCCACCCAGTAGCCTATATCTATTTACCTACTCAGCCTACCTACCTTTGACATCCCGCCGGACATCCTGCCGAGCCGTGACATCCATTCGAGCTCGGGAACTCATTCGCGAGTTCACGGACGACCTCCTGAACGACCCCCTCGAGCCTCGAGCGCCCGCGGCACCCCCCTAGGACCTGACAGCTTGCTTGTATAGCAGAAAGCTTCAACAATTGGTTCAACACTTATCAGAGTTACGTGCAACAATACAAGCCAGATCTCGAAAATATCTACAATGTAGATGAAACAGGATTCATAATAGGTGCAACATCAAGGATGTATGCAATTGTTAATAGATATCAACTTGGTACAGGATGGTCAAAATGTGGAGGGAAAGAAGAATAGATTACTGCTATTGAATTTGTATTATCAGTTGGAAAGGTTTTACCACCTTTTATCATTTTTAAAAGCAAGTATCTACAAAGTACATAGATCTCTAATGATGTGCTTGATTGTCAAGCCTTAGGGGGGATGCCGTGGGTGCTCAAGGCTTGAGGGGGTCATTCAGGAGGTCGTCTATGAACTTGCAAATGGGTTCTCGGGCTCGAATGGGTGTCACGGCTAGGCAGGAGGTCTGGCGGGATGTCAGAGGCAGATAGATTAAGTAGAAGGATGGATATGAGGTCCCTGGATGACTTCTATTAGATGAACTATATATAAGAAGTATGTTGACTGATAGAGATTGAAGAATCAACTCTGTCAGTCAGAAAAGAAGCTTAAGAACTTGGCTTAAGCACAGACCCTATACTGATCTAAGCTTACAAGCCCTGTCTTTATGTGCTGTGATACTGATAACTGGATGGTTACAACAAGTCCTAATGGTTGGACAAGTAACGGCTTAGGATTGAAGTGGTTAGAGAAGCATTTTGAACCTTATACTCGACCTCGCAGCAAAAACAAGTATTGGTTTCTTATTCTGGACAGACATGGCAGTCATTTAACTCCTGAATTCATTAAATTCTGCGAGACACATCAAATTATTGTATTATGCTTACCTTCGCATACATCTTACATGTTTTAATCTTTAAATCTTGCTGTCTTCACATCTACAAAACACTGGTATCAACATGCTGTAGACTTCCGACTCCGTTTGGGCGAGGTTAAATTACCAAAGTCGAAATTCTTAAGTATTTACAATGGAGTCCGACCAAGAGCAATTTGTGTACAAAATGTGGAATCAGGATTCTGGAAAGCTAGCTTAGTTCCATTCAATCCAGCAATTGCACTACGCCGACTACCTACAGAACCTATTGAAACACTAACTCCAGTAGTCTCACATTGTCTACAGACTTCTAAGACACTCCAAGACCTCAAGAATATGATCAATATACTTGAGCAAGAAGGTTTTGACTATAGCAAAATTCAAGCGAAAATCAACAAGGCATCTATTGCAGCATTCACCAATCGACTTATCTTGCGACAAGAGAACCAAGACCTTCGGACCTATATAAGTCAGAAGAATGAAAAGGCCTCAAAAAAGTGAAAGCGCATTCCTGGCAGCTATGAACAGACTATTGGTGAGGCCCAGTAGGCCTTAGAGATGCCCAAGCGATGGAAAACTACCTGCTGAACAGCAAGACAACAAAAGTAAAGTCCTACCCCTTCTGACACTGAAACGGATCCCTGCAGCCTATATAACGCTTCTGAGGACGATATCAACTCAAGTATCATTATAGTAGTACCGCGATAGGGTGGAATGGGGTAGTGGCTCGCTTCTCGGTGGTGATCTGCTTCCTGGTGAGTGATTCTAGATAGATAGCGATCGCTCAGGTAAGGATTTCAAGCATTTAGGTTTAGTGGACTAGTAGGATATCGATGGTGATATAGCCCTACGGTCTGTGAACTACTCCGGGAGCTATTACTAGGTGCACTACACTTCAAATCGTCTGATAATAGTTTGGGGGAGATATTCTGTTAAAGTAAGTCACGTGACTCCAGCCACAACCTTAAGCCTCTAACCTTAAGCCTTTTCAACCTCACCCACTCGCCATCATGGAACCCTCTCGCGGCCTCGACGCCGCCACACTTTCACAGCTCCATTCCTCTCTCTCCGCTAAACCCATTTCCCGCGAACTACATGCATTCTGTAGACTCTGTCCCCCTTCTGCTGGTGCTCGTCTTCTCGCCATGACTTCGGCACAGCTCTCGCAGCTCAGTGAGCAGTGCCATGTCGCTGTCGATGCGTGGCTGGGCCGCGACCGGACGTTTGAGGTAATGCAGGATGTACCTAGTTTAACTACGCGGGATTCTTCACTGCCGCCAAAGGTTGGGCCATTCCGACTCTGTCCCACGCACCCTCCGTTCTAGTTTTCCGTGGTGTTGAGGAACTGGCGCTTAGATATGTCATAATGGGGGTAGGCAAAACTTCGTGATGGCAGTTGCTTGATAACGGGTGAGGGTCTCAAGGGTTCAGAAGTCGCGCATATAATCCCTTACAGTGTTGGTAAGTCACGGGCACGAGCATCGACCGACCTGTGGGCCGTCTTGCGTATATTCTGGGGAGACGATCGGGCCAACCGGCTTCAGAATCTGGTCTTCGGAGAACCTGGAATCGATACAAATTCACGTACACTAGTGAATGCGCTCTATAACGTGATCACGATGTCCTCTCAAGCCCACAGTTACTGGGGCCAGGGATTCTTTGCATTTGAGCCACATCCCGACGACGACCCAGAGGACCAGCGCACGCAACATGCAATATTTCGTTGGGTCTATCCTCATCTGTCATCGCGGCTATCGCCGGGCGTACTCGCTCCGATTCATCTTACTGCGGATATTCCTGCACTCTCCACGGATATGGCTGGTGATGGCGGTCGTGTCGGTCTGTTCAGCTATCATTTAGGTCGGCTGGTGCAAGACGGTGATGTTCTGACTTTTCACACCGATGACCTAGCTCAGCGTCCCTTGCCTAGTCGGGAGCTCCTCTGGTTACAGTATTCAATGATACGAGTACTCAGGATGGCAGGGCGTGCTGGGTGGGACATGTTAGAGATGAACTATTCAGATAGCGATATAGACTCGGTCCAGGCAGAGGACGAGCATAGAGTTAGTCAAATGGATCCGGATTCCGCTACGGTCCCTACATCAACAGGAAACCGACCGGCATCATCCTACAGTAATCACCAAAATAGGGGTAACTCTGCTCGTGACCCCGCTCTGCCGACCTCGTCCCCTTTAGTCCTGGCCGATCCTACACCAACAGACACTGCTCAAAACCAAACCCACTTCTTCCACCGCTTGATCTCGCGGTTTAAAGGCTGGACTCCTAGCAAAGCCAAGGACCTAAGACCAGGCTCAACGCGCCCCAATCGGCGGCTGCAGACAGGTGACCCACGCCGCGACCATTGAATGTATGGTGCCTAGGGAAGAAGCGCTATTCTTCATTATAAGGCTGGCCTAAAATATACAGAAGATAATCTAGGTTATTATAGGTCAAAATCAAAACGCTGCATAACTTCCCCATGCGTTTGTCCCGCGGCGGCAGGCAGCCACCATAGTACTAGCTATTATTAATCATATTGCGCTCAACGCAAGCCCCTTACCTTTCTAAATCACTACAGATATGGAAATTATGGTTGAGCAAGGCCGCTTGTCTCCCCTAACTTCTATGGCCGGCTAAAGTCTAGATAGACTCCGGGAAAACCAGAAGACTCCGGGAACTCGACCTATATAAACTCCCGCTACCCCCCAGCCACCTGCATATGTCCATATTTTCCGTCGAGCATCACATCCGAAGGCTTGATGATGTCATGACATTCATCCCCGCACGCAGCACTGAAGCGGAGTGCATACCGTAATGGTATCCCCGATACCTGGGTCATCCCCGCCTTCGGTAGGTTGAATATCTCTCTGCCACAACAGCATGGTGTCGGGCTAGTAGTAGTAGCGTATCTTGGAACATTGGCGGGGATCTCATGGGGGAGGGAGGTTCGCAGGTGAGTGGGGGCGGCGAAGAGAGTGGGTTAAATGGGTATGCAGTTCAAGCACGTGACCCCATCCATTAGTATATTAGTGTCGACTCTTACGCTCTCGGTGGTTCAGGCACCCCACATACCTGTGAACGCGGGCTATGTTCCTAAATCGGAGGCCCCTAGCGTTTAATTGAGATGCTAACTGGTGACTACGGTCTCACTAACGCGACTGGCTATCCTTACCTAAAACACTGGTTTTCATGGTAGCTACTACTAGGAACCTCATCCTCAATTCATGGCACTCAGAAAGAAAAAAAACCGGCTAGCCAGTCGCCCACTTAAATATAGAACATCGAATTCCTCAAGTCCTGGTGAACCGTCACATCCGCCGCGCTGGCCTGTGGCTGCTGCGGTCCAGAAGCTACACTGTGCGCTGGTGTGGCCCCAGGCGTCTCCGGGTTGAAAAACGATGCCAGATAACATCTCGCCCGCTCACACACTAGATCGGCATAGTACGCCGGCGGGCAGATCGACACTGCTTTTGTCGCTCGCCCGAAAAGGTAGCACATGTTGTGTGTCAACTGTTCTAGAGCGTCCGCCTGTGTTTGGCCGACTGGCGCTGGGCGCTTGCCGAAGATCTCATCGAGAATGACAAAGTAGTGGGCGGGACGAGCGGTACCTTGTAGACACGTGTGTGCCTGAAGGAAGAAATCCCAGTTCCGCGCCTCGGTGATGCCGCGGTCAACGATGGTGCCGTTTTTGGTGTTGGAGGAGTCGTCGCAATCCTCGGTTCTTGTGGGATAGAAGCGCGTGTGGTGGCGCTTGCCGACGATGATGATGGACACCCGCGGCAGACCCTTCTTAGTGTCGGCGGGGGGGTAGGTCGATGCGCAGGCAGCGCGTAGTAAGGGAAGTTCTTCGAGCATGACCGTTTGATATTGACCTTCGGAGACACCGTCTCGGTAGACGAGAATGTTTTCGGGAAGCGTCTTATTTCTAGTGCGCCAGAGAGCAAGGCGGCCTTTCAAGAGGCCTTCGAGGTCAGAGACCATTTCCTTCCTTGCTTCCTGAATCCGCAGGTCGGCCGGCCACTGGCCAAGATTTTTGTCGATGGAGGCGACGATCCCGGCGATGCTGGGAGCATTTGAGGCCGAACCAGGAGACGGATGTGTAACTAGCAAAGAAAGAGATATCAGAACGGGTTAATTGTGCAAGAGGGCGAAGGTCTCACCATCAATACCCACGACCATAGTCCCACCCCCGCTGATGATGCCGAGCTTGTTGGCATCGAGAGAATGGTTGATGCCGCCGCACTTAAGGTTGAACTTCATACCTATGTTTCGGAAGCATTGGTCATTCCCCTTGCCAAACTTATGACCAATCACACAGACGGTATGGAGCCCGGCTTTGAGGTCGGCAATGTATTTGATGCGGTTGTAAATTGCTGCTGTGCCGGAGCCTTTATAGGGGATGATAACAAGGACGAATTTTAGCTTTGCAGGATGGCCAACTATCTTCCTGAATGCATCGCCGATTCTCTGATGATTCTCATTGCCGTCGTCTGGGACTAGGTCGCACCGAAGCCCAGGCAATAGAGGCTGTGGAGCCAAAACCCCATTATCCAGAAGGACTTTATGAAATTCCATAACGGTTTGCTGTGGTCCCTCGTTTGGATGGAATGGAGAGAGATCTTTCCCTTTCATTGGGAGCCACAAGTACGTCCAATTCCCAATTCTGGCACCGGCGGTGAACTTGATTTTAACAAGATTCCAGGAGCCGTTCGGACTATGCTTTGATACATTTGCCCAATACTTTACTGGTGGACCGGCTAGGACGCGCGCAGGAACGGTGATCATCCTAGGCCTTACCGAGACGCCAAATGGACCCTTCCGGTGGACGTCAGTTTGACAAACCCGTGTTTGTCGTAATGATTAAAAACTCACCAGGCTTTGGTTCGCAGGGGGAAGCAGACCGATCACAGTGCTTCCTTCTCCGATGATAGACTGCGCATTCTCCCAAGGCTTGCGAGCCGCAAACCGCATCATAGCCTCCGTAGACTCCCCGCTTAACGTCGCCTTCGATACCTGACCACTAAGTACTGTACATACTTGCGCTGGGAGATATACCGGGTTTTCTCTGTTTCCAACGTTGACTACTGGGATTGCTGTATCTGTGATGGTGATTCCATACTCTAACCTGAGTGAGCGAGGCCTCTCGAGTAGGGTGGAGTAGAATGACTGGGGGGCTTGCCTTGCTGGAAGAACTGAAACACGCTGATGTATCTGTTTGGTGCCACCTTAGCACCCGGTTTGGTGCTCGGTTTTTGACCTGGTGGATCGCCGTGGAAAAACTCGACCCCTTGAGCCCCACAACCAGGAGATGTTACCCTCGGCGGATTCCCCTGTCCCTGTCCATCGTCCCTATTTGCCAGGCGGAAAATTGTCTTGACCCGCTTAATGGGTTGTCCGCTTTTGTCCTTCTTCGCTAGGAGATGGGTGACTTGAACGCGAACCCCTTTAAGGAACCTCTGCAATGACAACGGATTCGGGCCATGCGCTTGTCTGAAACCCCTCATCACTACATCGAGGCGATCAGGCTTGTAGAACACTGCATGGCTGACGTTGACGTTAAGCAGGATACGACCTGTCGCCGCTCTGACACTGCTATAGTAGCCCCTGATGACTTCTAAGGTTGCACTTAGCGCACCCCGGGTGCTGCTAACACCAATGGGGTAGAACTTGCTGCGGCCCACTGGTACGACGTTCGGACTCGTACTTGGGGACCGGCCCAGGATGATGTTCAGGGCTTGGATCGCTTGTTCTCTTCCGTTGTACGTGGCGTTGGCGTTTGTAGATCTAACAAAGTCTACGAGCTCTGATAGGGCAATGGTACCAGTCTCTTGAATTAAGGCCGTGTAGGTAGTGGCATTCTCGCGAGGCTCTTCCTCGCTTTCGAGGCGATAAGGTACTGAAACTCTAGTCCTAGCCTCCTCGAGTTTCAGGCGACAGATGATTGTTGCCGCATGGTCAGTTGCAATCCTGTCTTGGGCCTCGGCAAATATCTCATCCTCTAAAAGGAGCGCGAGGATGCGTTTGAGCTTCTTTCCTGCTGCCGCCGGTTCGATCTCGACGTGGTATCGATAAAGAACTGCATTGGCTGTTGGCAATAGCTCAAAGTAATTGGTGCGAAGAACAATCTTCGCTCCCTGGGTTCCATAGCCAGGACGCCTTGGAAATCTGGCATTGCTAATATCCAAACTACTGATATCGGGTGCTGGCACTGGCTTATCCTTGAAGTTGTCGTCCTCCAATTTGGTGACTTGTGGGTCTGGTGTTGGGTTCGGTTCCCCTGGGAGACTTCGTACAACTGTCATTCCCACAAAGGACTAGAAGCAATAAAGGGATTAAGAGTGGGCGGATTACGAGAAGACCATAATTTCTGCCCTCCCCCTACCACGCCCACCACCACCACCACCGCCATGATCGAATCCACCCTGGCCACGACCGCGACCGTGACCGCGACCGCGACCGCGACCCCGACCTCCTCCCCGGTCGGTATGTCCAGACATTATTAGGGCTGGGTTGCTAGATCTTATGGATGGAGATAGCGAAAGTTCACTGTGGATGATTGATGATGGCAGATGATGGGGAATGATGGGGAATGATGACGTCTGCTAGAGCGGGGCAGTCACCGGAGAGGTAACCGACGCTGACTAATCCTCCCGACAGCTAGAATATACCAAATATTGCACAAGTTGATAGGTAAATCGCTCTGCTACCTAGCTGCGAGAAAAATAAGAAAGTCTGTCCGAATGAATGCTGACGAGGAGCAACTGCGGCCCTGTGTGGGAAACCAAGCGCTCTAGATTCTAACTTTGATCCCTCACGGCTCACAATCCCGACCGATAGCCCAAACGGATGCTCTGGGAGGCGACCGGGCGTTCTGAAAATCTCATGCCATTAAAAGGCCGGCCGTAACCATTACAGAATACACTCAATTCTACTATCTTATCTTACTTAAAAAACTCAAGCAGAAGACCTATAAAATAACTAAGTCGTTGTCACCGCGATAAGGCCGTTACAGGTCTCCGAGCTCACCCGAAGGAGCATAAATAAACGGGGAGAACTAAAAACCGTAGCATAAGGCTGCGCGGCTATATAGCCCAGCCTATGCTATAGGATGGAGGATTGTGCCGTAGGTCATGGCTACTGCACTATGGCTAAAGCGTTAGCTCCCAGGAAAGGGTTTCTCGAGCCTGGTAGTGAATTGCAATACAGCAAACGTTTCTATTAGCATAGCAGTGGTTCAAATACCTATATCGCGGAAAGCATAGTATTGAGTTTGCTAAACATTACATGAATAAGCGGCCCTGCAGTTTCTTATGCTCAGATTGGAGACGAAAACGAGGTAGTACCAAACAAGCATAGTAATATAGGGATGAATGCATCATAGTTCCGCATAAGCGTTGGGTCTGCCATGTTTGCAGCCAAGCGGATGCAGTATTTCGAGTATTAGAATGCCTGCATTCGCTCCAGCATTCCAATGTGTCGATTCCAATGGTTTCAAACTGCCAAAACGAAGGTGACATATATCTGTAATTCCTAGCTACGCGATAAGGGAGTGTGGCGTGAGTTTGGACAAGACGTCAGTTTGTGTGGTAAAACAAGAATATCTTTACATACAGGCATCGCAGTCACGCCTCCCAACATAAGCAGGAAAGACCAGAGTCTCTGTCGGGATTCCTGCTGAACTTCACTTCTGCGTCTTCCTGCCTAACCCAGCCCCCTCCCCCGCTTGTTGTCTTGTTGCTGCTTCTCCCCGGTTTCCCCACACCCCTCGTTGCTCCGACTGCGGCCTCACGTAGTTAGTTTCATTCCTCGAATACTACCTCTTCACCCTACAAGCAGTTCTATTTCTTCGCTTTTGCACCTACTAGCGTAATAACATGTCCCACGGATAGCGTCGGAATAGGTGTTACGATCGCAGGTCATGTTGATCTTGCTAATCTCGTTGATCCCCAGTATGTTGGTGCCGATCGCTGCCCACCCAGCTGTTTAGGTACCCCTTTTCTTTCGGCTTCAACTTTACGGCGGTAGCTCCCGAGCTTATGGGTATGAGAGTGGTCGAGCGCGTCCTATAGTTCTACTCGAGTAACTAATTCCATCCTATTCTATTGTGATATTGATCGACTACCTAGAGTTAGTGCGTGGCAGATGGAGTCCTCAACGTGGCTATGCTCGGAGACCCCCAGAAGGCCTTTGCTATAAAGTTAAGGGTTCTGATATTGCGACAGGTTGGAACACTATTGCTACAGGGTGAAAACTAAAGCAATATATTGTTTCCCTTTCCCTCGAAGGGGGCCTTCTTTTGGCCTTTATTTAGAGTCAAAAGTAGGAAATACAGGACAAGCATTGTATATAACGAAATCTAAGGCTTCCGGAGCTCTCGAAGTTGATGGTGAGCTTGGATTTCCCCGAGTTTCTGGACCCCTGGGTATCGATCCTTTTGGAGGGTTCCCAGAGGGTTGGGGTAACCTGTCGGTCCCGAGATTTGGAAGGTGTTGATTCAAGTCTCGTGCCTATCGGAACAGAGTACGATGTGGACTGGTTGTAAAATTTTCCCAATGCTTGGACGGTATGATATTGGCCTGTCAATCTAGTGAGTTCACCCAATGGCGGTAGTGTTTTTACCTATCGCAATATCAGGACCCAAAGTTAATTAGTGTTTCCGTAGTCAGTTAGTGGATTGGTCTTGCTTGCTTGCTCTTCTGCGCAGCCCCTAACAGAAACATGGTGACCTTTAGCGATATCTTGTGGGGGCCTGACTTTGGACTGTGGAAAGCGAGTTGGTTTATCATCAACGCTGTCGTGTTAGGGATGAATTACTGACTTTTGTAACTGGAGTTGGGCGGACGGCTTGACCGTACTAAAGTGGTAGACACAATAAAGGGGTTGTGGTTACCGAGACCATTCCAGAATATAGTCTCAGCATTTAGCCCAGCTAAGCTCTCCTAGTAGTCAACCAATCAAGCATCAAATGGTGGTGAAGCCCAAAACATATCTAATTTTGTACCGGATTCCAGTGCATTTAGACCGTTGGTACGGACTCCGGCCTAGTACATAGGTGGATTAGTCGGAAGGTGGGTAAGTACAAGGTGAATGAAGTGAGTAGCTGGGAATTGAGAGGAGTCGCATACTATTCGGTAAGTCTTTCTAAATATAGAGTAGCTAACAGTGTTTTCATCCATATAGGCCCACTTATTCCTATTCTACCCCCGCCCTGTTCTAACGGCCTCGCCTGGAATTATCCTGCAGCACCTACAGTAACGCCTAGGGTTAGGAAGTTACGTCGTATCATACCGCGATAGTGGCAAGGTCATATTTTACATATAATTGGCAAACTTAGGGTTACGGGACCGCCGAGTTGTACTAATCTATGTCTCTTGCATGACTATACATCCAATCAAAGCAATGTAACATCCCTTTGCTACAACTGGCTGGGAAACCAGGAATCGCTCCAAATAGTTGACTGGAAACCCAGCAAATGGGATAGTCACATATTTAACCGACACACCGCCTCAGGCCGAACAAGGCGGTAAGCTAGGACTCGCCTATGCGATACCACAAAGCGAAGGCCTCTGCAGCCGGACAGTTTATGGAGTATTGTCCGGGCCTATGGCATGTGGAGGTAGACTAGTAGGTATAGTAAACTCAGATGGTTCGAGTGCCTAAATGTGGCGGCTGTTAGATCTCGGCCCAAAAGTAGATACATGCCTAGGATGCACATTTGGTGAGGTCTACCAGAATAGCTATTACGCCCTGTCTAGCCCTAATCGGACTCCTGATTGATAAGCAAGTCCCCGCTATTCTGCTTCTGATGGTGCGATGGAGCAACCCTGCCTGCCAGTCCATAGAACATACAAGATCATTAGATGCCCTACTTGACATGTGGAGGGGGAATTTTGACACATCTAGAACCCTATAACAACTAACTTTCTAGAATATTCCTATCTCCTTCCTTCCTATTGAACTTTGTAATAAATAATTAATTCGGACGCTATGTTTCCCAAAATTAAGCGGGAGTGAAATCTCTAGAAGGGGGCTTGAGCCCTGAGGTCACGGTCACATATGGACCTGCATATGCATGCGGGTGGAAAGTTTTTCGTCCCACGGACGTTGCTACTTCATTAGCAACCGTTGTGTCACCTAACCACACGGCTTCCACGGTGGCCACCAATGGATATTATCAGAATCTTCTGGCATGGCTCTGCGGAGTCCGGGAGTGCTGAGTACAGTGTAGGGACTACATGTTCTGGGAGGCCCTGATGGGAAGTTGTTCCGTAAATATAGCCAATAGCGCTCCCAGAGATGCCCGCGCTCCAAGTGCGCGCCTTATTCGCACAGACCCGCTCTGTTCTATCTGAGATTTTCTCCCAGTGCGCAAGGCGGCCTCCAAGTCCAACGCCAAGAGTTCATCATCAAATCGCCATATCCTAACGCAAGACAACACGATTCTCTCGGTTCGCGCAAACAGTATTCGGTTCTGTTGCCTTGGGGTGAGCTGTGGGGCTAGTTAACATTATCGGGCTACGAGATGTATCTACTAGGTTCACCCCTATCACAAAAATCTTGGTGGACTGTCCATTTACTTGGCACGCTGAAACGCATGTTGGGGAAATGCTCGGCATGAAGCATGAAGCCGATAATGGATAGACAACTCTAGCTGAACAGGGTGCTATTGCGTGATTCGGTGCACCGCCCGATATTTCAGGGGATCTCCCAAAAGAGTTTAGTTCTAAAGGGTGCCTAGTTGGCTCGTATGGGCCGGGGCTTAAATCCCAGCTACAATATGTATTCTGCGCTTTTGGGAATTGGGAGCCCTCTAGAAACTTCTCATAATTGGATTTGTAACGGCGACTGACAGGGTTGTTCTCGCCGAACACGCCAACCACCAAAAGTATGCCTTTTGCCTAGATGGATACAGCGTTTGGTCTTGCTCCGTGCGCACTTCGTCCCTACAGCTTTCTTGGAGACCATTAGATAGATAGCTGCGGATATTCTGGCCTAGAGATTCCCGCCAGACGGACTAATCATACGCCGGAAGATCGTATCGCCGTCCCTCCTAAGTCCGAGCCTAGGGTTCACACGTGAGATCTGACGCTCCTCTCTTTTTCCTCCGCCGAGACATCCAATGTTTCACCTAAACCATTTTGCGCGAAAGGAGACAAGCTAGGCAACACAGTGACCTCTTAGGTGCCAAAGAGGCCACTAAGCACCCCATGCCACCTGGCTGAGGTAGTTAAAATGCATATGCAGGAATCCTTGGTTGACCATCTTAAATAGGGCATGGTGAGATGGCTCATTTGCTTGGGTTGGCCTTGCGAAAATCTCCACATGAGTCCCGGGGCCTCTCTTGGGTGATGTGCATCCGAAACGTGGGCGTGAGGGGCAGGTTAACCGATGGAAAAAATGATTGCCACCGGCCCCAGTCGCAGATCTCCGCATCCAACGCCTTCGTCATGCCCCAGCAAACTTCAATGGAAAACACCGATTCTAATATAATTTCGGCTTCTCTTCTCATTTGCTCTAGCCTCCCATCTCGCCTTATCGAGGTTAAAATAGTTCAAAGACGGATGGTCTATCTAGCTAATGGATTCAATAGCCTAGATGCCTTGCTCTGTTTAATCCTGCTAGTTAGAACCCCGAAGATTCAGTTCACTTAGACGCTTAGGTCCGCTAGGCACATGCCTTCGTTTCCCGAGGTGTCATTGGTGCCATGTTTCATACATATGGCCTCGACGAGGAGGCCGTGTGGGGTGGCCTAGCATAGCAGACTACGTTCTACCCCATCTACAGACACGGCACCACTAGATCAATTAGTTACGTCAGCGAAGGGAGCCAGCATCAGTTCGTTAATTCAGCCATCCCATATCCATGTACCAAGCAGACACGTTTTACAGCAGCCTTCGGATCTCATACATCCCAGGCGTGTAGATACGATCGGGGTTGGGGCCGAAGGGAGGATTCGGGAGTCCAGCTTGTTAGTGGAGGGGGAAGCCTATCAGCTAAATGGCATATAGACAGATGTGATGGGCTTTCTTGATCTCCGTGGTTATGAAAGACCGGATAGGGCAGATCGATAGACTTCGTAAATTCTGTCATCATTGCCGACCTGAGTACGTTCGCAAGACAGGAAAACAGCCGAGGCGCACGCTCAAAGGGGACAGGGAAGCGTTAGGTAATGGAGCAGGTACGGGACCGTTGGGGGCTTTGCTCTCATTTGAGTTGATATTTGAATTCTATTGACCACTACCGCACTATATGGGGTAGGTCAGGTTGGATTTATATACAAGGGTAGACGTCAATACCAGAGCCACTACAGACACACGTAGTAATAGAAGGGACAGGTGTGCTACTTCTACAGTCAGTCTCAGCCTCAACTTCAGCTTCCAGAGCCGCCAAGACTGCAAAGTTTCTTGAACGGAAAAAGCGGTGTTTCCCCGAAATGATGCCGGTAATGAAAAAAAAAAACCACGACGTGAGAATTTATCGCCACGCCTGCAGGATAATTAGAATTAGCCTCCAATCACAAAGGGAATCGCTAGTTATAAAGTCAGCAGGTGTCCTCGACTAGCAGGCTTGGGGTAAGACTGACCTCATAAAGTGTGAGTGGATGCCATGCTATGATGGCGTGAAAGCCCCCCGAATCTTGTGCCAGAGGACCCAACGTCCGCTCGCCGTGCTATTCTCACTCCCAGCGCTATTCCCGTCCCTATCGCTGTCGTCGCTATCCAAGCTACTTCGTGGGTTTCGCTCGTCGCGCCGCTGTGAAGGTGCAACGAAGTTCGCTGCTCCACCGCGCCCAATGTGGTAGATGGGTGCGGGCGTTTGAGGTCTTCTGCGCTCATGCGCGAGCTCTTCGTCGAAATGGAACATGGCGCGCTCAGAGGCAAAGTGCATATTGCCAGCACCGCCGCGACCAGAAGCGAAGATACCTGAACTTGATGACTTGAAGGATATCTTGGAGAAGGTGGAGGAACTACGGTCGGACGACGCTGAGGATGGTGAAGAAGGAGAAGGTTCAACTAGACGATAGTTTCCGGCACCTCCCCGGCCAGCACGAACGAGGATTGTGGGATGAATGGACGGCAGCGTCCCTGCGGGGTGATCCACCATATTTGGCGTGGTGCGAGAGATGTTTGTTGTCGTTCTGTGGGGAGAGAAGATGGGTGGAGCGGCGTGAGTTTGCGCTGCGTGACTCGAGACCGTTGAGAATACGCCTCGAGGTGCTTCGACTATCAAAGCTGGGAATGAGAACGAGGTATGGAAGGGCGATGGGGTTTGTATATGTCTTCGCGAGGCAGTAGAGTAGCTAAGAGCCAGCTTGCGTTTTTCTGCTTGATTGACTGATCGAGGCCAGTGGATGCATTGACCCTTAAGAACTTTCCTGGAGAAGGCAACAGAGGGGACGGCTACCGATGCTGCAGCAAAGAAAATGGGTACTTGCATTGCTTGGCCTAAACCCAGCCACCGCATGTCCCCACCTTACATGGTAATTAAGCTGCAAACGTGGCTCGAGCGGGGGTCGGGAGAGCGGGAATTTGGGTGATCAACACGAGGGACACTAGAGACGCGAGAGATTTTGCGGATCTACGGATGACGCCGCACGACCGAATTCCGTTAGACCAATGAGTTAGGCAGTGAAGAGTTGCAGACTCCATTAAATTGCTGCTGCGGCCCCTTGCTTCAATGGCGAAAAAATAAGAGTTTCAGCCCGCCAGCCAATGTAATCCCCAGACGGTCGCATCAGACCCCACTCTTTTTCCTCGGCGATCGACGCGGGGTTAACAGGCATGGCTCAGGCGTGCTTCGCACCTCTGACCAGTCAGAAGATGCACCTACATCACCTGTTGGACTGAGCCGCTTGCGATTTGCGTTAGTTATTGGTCTGGGGTTCCCGTATATGACGATGCACTTTGAGCCCTGGCTACATCCCCCCCGGTTTATCACACCCTCTCATCTATCGACCGCGGTGGGGGGGGCTGGGCATTCACAAGGATCGCCATGTGCAGGAGTTTAAGTATTTATGGCATAAACACTTGTTTCTACCGTTGCATAATTCTACTATTCTGAGCGATCACCTATCGGCGTTGGTAGTTTCAAGATACGCAGGGGTCGCGCCGCATGTTCGTGTAGGGATCGTTTCAGTCCCTGGAGAAGAGGGAGGGATAATTTTCGTCTGTCTCGTCTTGGACCACCGTTGTTGAGGGACCTGGGGTAGGCTGAATAGATTAGTAGCCTTCTCGTCAGACAGGATCTGCACTAGGCCAACTCTGGCTTCCTTAGTGCCGCGGACGACCATCCGGGCCGGCGGAAAGCATTGAAGCCGGATTGGTTGGCTGGCAGGAACAAGAGTATGAACGAAGGTCTCAAAACAAGGAAGCAGTCCAAGCGTCAGAGTCAACAGTCTCAATCGGGACGGAAGCAGTTTGTTGAGGACTATGCGAGCAAACCAGACATCGGCATCGGACGAACTAATATCCATCAACCACAAAAGCTCCCTCTTTACTACGGCGATGAAAACGATTGTTTCTTTCGCCCTTGCGTTTTACCTGCCGCAGTCCGCGAAGCTGCGAAAATACTATTGGCATAAAAGTTTTTCCGCCGCAAATCTGGAAGGAAAATAAACAAAATGAAAATCGATAAAAAGGCCCGAGCCGTATTCTCGCTCCCGCTCCCAGCATTTGCTCGGCCTTCTTTCTCTTCCTTCCCCTCCACCCGGAGAGAAGCTACGTAGAACGGCCTTGATCCGGGCCATCACGTCACATATCACATCCGCAGAGTATCGTTCTCGGGGTCATATCATTGTCGGGGCTGAGACAGTCAAAAGATAAAATTTTCCCCAAGTCCCCGAAACCTTCCCCCTTTCGCTTCGGGGTCCTGGAAAATTTCGAATGTGCTTTGCTGCGAAGACCAACACAGCGAAAAAAGTGAGATCATCGGTCCCTATCCAGGTCCTGAGCCTCGTCGGGTCTTCCAGGTAGCGAATAGAGATCACCGCGAGCAAGATGCAGCATTATCCAGATTACCTGCATGGACACCATGAGCCCAGAGAGAACTATGGGAAACTCCAAACGACGTCAGTAAGATGTCACAGATTCGGTCACTAAAACACAGCGGGCGTGGCGCAAACACGCCCCTACCCTGCCATGCATCTCCACCCCATTCCTACTCAGCCATTGCCATGCCCGAGGTTGCACCTACCGTTCGAACATGGGGTACTAGTAGTAGTATTAGCATCCAAACTCCCACTGTCTTGCCTTTTCCCTGCAACGCGCTTTTCCCTTCTCGGTAGCGTGTCTATGCTAACCATGAAAAGGGCTCCGAACACACAAACGGAACCTGTTCGGTCCGTGCCGGGCGTTTTCTCCACATACTCCGCGCACAGTTCTCCGCACCCTCCTTGCATCTACTTTTTGTCCCCTTGCGAAGTTTCGTTCATCACCACCTTTTGTGGGGAGAAAAAAAAAAATTTCATTCCACCTAACTCTCTCCCGATTCTTTACAACCATTCAGTTACAATCAACCGTTATAATCGGTAGCGGCGGCTAAACGGCTCAAGTCAACGCAATCGAACCTAAGGAGATGCAATATACAAACCAGTTCCGCCCTTGGAGTGGCTTGGGGCCTTTCGTTCACGGCAGTAGACAAATCTGCAAAACTTGTGATAACCGGATGGCAGAATCCGCAGACGAGCAAGACCAGGTCCACCTGAAGGAAAAAGCAGTTATGGAGAGTAGTGGGGGAAGTAAAGCATTTTATCCTCCTGGCGAATCGCCCATCGAGAGGTTGCCAATGGAGATATTTGGTGGGTTCCAGTTGCTACCCTACAAAGCACGACCCAGATGCCGGACTCATGGCAAACTTGAAACATAGGCAGGGTTAGCTAATCACTTCTCCGCAATCCAGAACACATTATTCCGCTCCTAGCGGATGCTCCACCGACGAACGGGTATACTGTCAGGAATGCTGACCTCATGTCATGCCTCCTTACCTCTCGGCTCTTCTGCTCGGCTACCATCACGCACCTATACAGACGCATTGCGATCCTACGCTCCGATGCTTTTTCCAAAGTCCTAAGTAATATCTCGCAATACCCAGAGTTAGGGACTCTAGTGCGAACACTCGATCTCTCACACTTCACATATGTTGGCTTGGGGAGGGCCAGGCGAACAAATTCAGAGATCCAGAACCTGACAGCACAGACTCTGCTGAAATGCTTGGAGCTCACCCCAAGGCTACGGGAGTTTCTCGTCCAAGAGCATTTGGATGACGACATCAGCGAGGGAGTTGTTCGGAAGGTCTTCTGTGACCTTCCGATCATCGAGGGTGTTGACTTTTGCGGCTCGCAGTCCGCATCGTTTCGACAAGCATTTGCCGCAGTACTAAGTCATCAAAACACGTCGCTACCTTCTAAATTCGCTATCAAGCGTCTAAGCCTGCATGAGTGCAACACCCTTGACGAATCGGTCTTCGAGGTTCTCCTCTCACGGCTGCCAAATCTTACACATCTGGACGTCTGCCGTACCCAAATCACAGAGTCAGCCCTTATCTCCATTCCGGCTACGGCGAGGCTTACGCACTTAAACCTAAGCAAATGCACCCGTCTCACGGGGACCGTGGTCGTCAACTTCCTTATCACTCACCCTGCCGTGAAAGATACACTTGTCTACCTCAACTTGCTTTCAGACGTCTCTAGACATTGCATCCTCGGACAACACGACGTTGAAAAGCTCCTCCCACGACTGCCTACTACTCTGCGAGCCTTGAACATGAGCGGGGCAAAAATAACTGAAGAACACGTCTCACTCCTCCTCCCCCTTACGAAACACTTGGAAGAGCTGAGCGTGGGCTACTCTGAACTATCTGTAGATAGCATCAATAGCTTATTCACTCCCCCGAAACCATCTACTAAAGCTGCCGATGGGGATGGCTGTTCTCTAGAAGAGCAATGGGAATGGGTTCCACCCGCCCTCCGCTACCTTGACGTCACAGGAGTCTCCTCCATTACGCCAAGTAATCTGCTCAATAAATCCTGCACTCTCCTCCTTCCAGCCTCGCATCCGCTAGAGGTCCTTGAGATGGGTGAAAAATTCACTCAAACGTTGAGAGAACGGGATCCAACTAACAGACGGATCGGATGGGCAGTCAAAGAGCTGGGTCGACGAAGCTGGTACGTTAGGCAGTCAGCGGCAGACCAACCGGGTCCGGGGAGCAGCGATGGGAAACAGGGTTGGAAGATGGGAGCGTTGTGGTGGGGGTTGAGAAAGGTACCAGTGGCGTGGGGAGAAGTAGGAGGACTCTGTGGGCTATATGCCTATTATATGTTCAAGAAATGAGCTCGCGTCACCAACTCCATCTACACAGAGTTGCAGACGCGTGGGCTAGGCAGGTGTACTCTTACCCCGACGCAGCGAGACACTAAGAACCCATGGCCGTGACGTGGCCGTATCTAACTAACCCTATCTAGCATTGGGTGGTCATTCATTTGTCGGATAGAGGCGCTTGCTGCTTTATCCCCTACATTGTTAACGATAAACAATGATTGTTGATACAGAACGCTGTTAGCAATGCTACGCATCACCGCCGACAGGATACCCATTGTAGAGCATGTCTAGTGAGGCCACTACCATCACCCACCCCCAGTGTGCTAATTGGAACCCGCCTCAGCCAATGAAACCCATCTTTATTAAACCTACCCCTATACTGCTCAAAATTAGAGATCAACAACCGCATTACATGGAGCTGAAAATGCCTGCTAGGATGGATTGGTAGTTATGGATGAGAAAGAAATTGCCTGGTAGGATATTGAGTATTTGTTATCCAAATAATAGTTTTGGGCGAATTTTCCGTTTTCCTGGAATTCAACCACAATGGCAATAAAGATTTTTCATTTTACTGCTTGTATATGGTAGGTGACCACACGGAGGCATAGATAGAACATTCATTTATACCATATATTGTGGTTGCTGCGTCGTGCCGTGGATTCCCAAATTTTTGCTCGCGAGCTGGGTGATTCTCGCGAGGCCGGAATTACTTCTAGTAAAAAGCGCACACAAGTAAATAGCCTAACTGTGGGCAGCCCAAAGAGAATAACTAGGCAGCGCAAGAAGTAGGCGCTTTGGTAAGGTGCTTGCGTTAGAACTAGCACCTTATCTTCCCGTTGTTAGCTTGTTTGTCTCCCATGAATGAATGCATTGGCCACCCTCGATCCACGGATGAGCGCTGAAAGGCTCATATCCTCACCGACTCAGGGCCTCTTAAGGCCTAGCCTCAGCCATGGCATTAAGGCTATGGCAAACCTGGCAATCCTCTGTTCTATAGTAATGGCTAGGCCATGGCCGAGGGGTTTTGTGAAGTCACAGCCACCCTTCTCCCGTTCCTTTACGCTCTCCTGAGCGAGTAGTCTTGCCACTATTCAAATAGTGATATCTACATCGTATGGACGTTAAAACCCCATTCGTGGCATAGTGGGCTACTCCAATTGTCTGTATAACAACGAGCGTTGACTCAGTCTGTCCATTCTTCCTGAGACAGATAAGTAGCCAAATTAAATACCTACATTACACACTGTAGCCAACCCTCCTTCAGTAGGGCCAATGGGATAGGAAGGCAGGAAATGGAGTATTCACAACGGGAGCACTGGCAACCCCAGCTCTGGAGAGCGTGTTGGAGATTGGCGCTTCGGCGCGGTGTTAACATCGCTGGTGTCAACACCAGTGCTATATCTCCCTGTTCACCCGTTAGTTAGTCTCCATCTTTAATACAACCAACCTCTCGACTACAAGTATTAGCTATACCTGCCACAGAAGGCGGTGAGACACCACAGCTCTAGAGAACTCTTCACCGTAACTCGCGGTACTAATACCCCTATTGGACCAGCCATACCATAGCGTTGTCATATGCCAAAACCGCCTCATACCCACATCAGTATGTGACGTTGGTCACGACAGCGGCGATTGCTTGCTCGTGCTCGCATGTGTTGACATGTGTCAGACCATTAACAGAATGCTCGAGGCGCATAAACATGCCCTCAAGAACACTCATTTTACATTGTCTTTTCGATATAGCATTAATGCATTCTATCACGTTATCTATACATTCTCCGTACATACATCGCAGGACTATTATCTCCCTTTGTCCATAGCCTCCAACACAGATATTGCCAACATTACAACAAGAGATAACGCAACAAAGGTGCGCGTGTCTGTCAAAATGCAAACCCGCCCCAATGGCACTGCCGCTATGTTATCAGTTCTATTTGTTGGCGTTATGACACCACATTAACCGTAGCAATACCAGAGCCCATCCAAGTCTACTATCCCATTTGTCTCAGCCACCAAACAGAAAAAGCACGACCAACCTCATTAATCAATTCGACAGGTCTACTAATAGTCGCACAAACTGTGAGATAGGATATTAAACTCCACCCGCTCGGCTACCAACCCCCTAGTAAGCTGCTAGTTGATAGCCTTACATCACTTCCACTATCCCTCCTCTATGGAATGTCCCGCCTCAGCTAGCAGACCACATACCCAGCCAGCGTGTGTCCTATTAGGTCGCTGCAAGCTACAGCGCTAGAGTAGGAAGGAGGTACTGGCTGCACTGTATTGCTCCCTGAGCTCCTGAGGACAGAGCGCGGTCCCACCACAGTACAGGCCTCACCACAAAACTACGCACGCTAAGTCTCCTCGGGTTGTACATTATCGAAAACAGATCTTCGGTCAGCAAAACCTGCCCCCTGCACGGAGATGGCGTGCTTCGGCGGGAGGGCCAGCATGATAAGTCGGAGGGTTCTATCAGTTTGGTCTATTTCTCGTCCAGCTACCGAGACCGGCCAATAGCACATTATCCACATCAACCACGCCTCGATAGCTAGAGCATTGGAGTTGTGGGATACGTAGTGGCCATGTTTCGTCGGATAAATCCTAGATTCTGTTGCGAGGCATGCCCTCGGAGCATTCTGTTCAGAGGTTATGACCTCAGGGCAATGCTCGGCTGACAACATGAGGCCTGAGCATTGCTCGCACGGACTTTTATGGAGTCACAGAGTCATGATGCCCCATATTGAGGCATTCCCGGCGTCCAGTCTCTTCACATATGACTAGCCACTTCCTAATTAGGAAGGTGCTTTGAACTCCGCGTTCCTTGGTGCTCGGCAGGGCATATGTATCCCTTGCCCTGCTTCGCTCTCCCTAAAAGCATTATCAGTTTAATAAGAGAGACACCATACTTTGGTTTTCCACAGCATAGTGTCCGAGAAGCCTCTTGACAATGCTCTCGGCATCTAAAGCATGTGGCAGCTTTCTGCTGCCAATACTTCGGCCGCCATGACCAGCTTCGAAGCATATAAGCTTCTTGATGTTCCCTCATTATTGTAGCTAGTCGAAGAAGTCGCAATATATTCAATTCTAGATATATGTATACTCCCTTAGTGCCTCGTAGCCTGTTTACAATAGATTCTTTAGTCCGCCAAGGCGTAGGCTACATTACCTATAGGCCAATTCTCGACATCCGTCGTCTAAAACACCATCGGGTAATCGCAATGCATCTCCCGGATGAGGGTGTGCGTGCATCTACATTGGATCGCGCAAGGGGCATTAATGGCATTGACCCCCATGGAAAAAAAAGTTGGTAGCCTATTGTTTGCACTACCAACCCAAAGGGGCATTCGCAATAGCAAGCAAGTCGAAACGAATAGCAAGCGGCCAGAGAGGAGTTACCCGAGGGGTTTTCCCTTATTGCCCCAATGCCTCACCGGCCTTCGAACCACGGCATGGGCTCAGCTCTGAGTAAAGGCTGACAAAAAGGAGCAGATCCCCATATTAGCACCCCTGAGCAGGGGTTACGAATTCAAGAACCAACTACTGGCTATAGCACGCCAGGCCAAGTCCCCCCCAACCCCCCCGGGAAGCGATTTGAAAAGTTAAAATAAGCAGTTAAGTTATGCTTATCAAATAGATGCATCCACAGACGGCTGAAAGCCATAAACACCAAAGCTTTTCAGTTATCATCCAATCAGACTAACAGTGCAATTTTAAACATATATAATATAAAAGAGGATAGCCGCCACCTTTAGAACAAATATAAACTATATGTACTTTCTTGCTACTCAGTAGGTGTAAAACCGCCCACCTTTATAAATATCGGGGGCCCCCGTTATCCAAAACCACCAAGAGACCCGACCCCGCGCAAACCCCGAATGACGGCTAAGAACAGGAATAGTCGTCCCTCATGTACAAAAACCGTTTTCCCTTTCCCCCTCCCCTTTTTAAAAAATAGAAGATTATGTAACTTAGGGTAGGATAATGACGAGGGTATAGTTCGAGTAAGTGAGAGATAGAAGCCAGGAGAAATGTATCGCGAGCATGCACCATAAAACCACCCAGATATTTCACAGTTCACACTTCGTGATGGGTGACGGAGTACTGCAGACTCTTGGTAACCGTGATGCCTTGGCCACCCTTTTGCTCAGTAAGCATATCTTCTTGGCTCTCCGTGTCCTCATCCAAGCCATGCCTATCGCCCTTGATGATCGTCGACATGTTCGTTGGGTGGCCTGATCGCTCTCTACCAGCCATAGCAGACAGCATCGCAAAGCTGTTAGATGCCCTGTTCTGCGGGGTGGAGCCAATAGGCGTGGCAGTGGTGCCGAGAACGTTGCCCATAGTCTTGCGAAGGAGCGCTGTCAAACTCGGGAAGGAGGCTACCGTGATAGCGACGGAGACTTCGATGTTACCCCAGATGAGGACGAGTGGCCAGTTCCATAGCATGTCTGAGGAGCGGGCCCAGACGACGATCGCGTAGAGGCGGAGGGCCGAGGCGATGACTGGGATAAAGCCGAGGGAGATAATTATGTAGATGGAGACTAGAAATCGTCAGCATATCCTGCGTCTTCATTATTAGTTGAGGGCATGTGTTCACTCACTCTTCTTCCTCCTGTTAATCTGTAGCTTCCTGACAACGGGGATCGGCAGGAGATAGATCAATAGATCCACCAAAATGTTGAAAGCAGCGTTAAACTGGATAAAGTGGAGAATGCTGATGCAGCCTTCTTCTCTGTGGGACAACCAGAAATTCGAGATCGGTTTGCATGCGAAGATGAATCCCTATCTCCCGAACCATGTGTTAGCCTTGAGAGTATCTATCACCATATCACCGCAAACGTGGAGAAAAGGAGGTTAGGGAGGGTCAGACTAAGGGATAAACTAAGGGTTTAGCTGGTTCACATACGAATTCCTTCTGAATGGCCTGGGCTATAACGACCGCGGCAAAACCGTAGACCACCATCTTGTAGCGCCGTGTTGGCGCAATGCGGGCGTAGAGCGCGAGAATACTAAGTTTGACCAGCCTATCTCAATGTAAGTATTCCTGTTCGCGTACGGTGTGGTGGAGCGGGCAGATTGATATACTACTTACCCAACAGAGATGGAATAAAACAATGAGTAAGCCCACGAAAGCTGAAGCCCTATCGTAACGCTCTTGACGGTCTTGGAGCATTGATGCTTTCCCATGTCGTGTCCAACTGCTAAGCCAAAGGTGACTACCATCCCGATAGAGGTTACCTGAGGCGCACATGTTAGAAACTGGGTTATTCGCAAGAGAGGAGAAGGGGACGCACAGCAGCTGCAAGGACAAGCCAGTCATCGAGGCCAATATGGCGGATGAGTACACCTCTTGTGTAGAACCTATTGTTTGGAAAACCATCCACTCAGCGCTCATTCTTTGGTTTTCTTTGGTTGCATCTGTAATCATCCCACTCACCTTAAACCGACAGTAATAAACGACAAGATAAGCAGGGCAACAGCTGTTCTCTCGAACGTCGGCCCTCGATCTCCCGGCTCGCAGATGTCTGTTGTTGTGGGATGCCATTGAGAACCCTGGAACTTAGGCGCGGCCGTTTCGTTCCCATCCTGGCGAAATTGCAGTCGCTGAGCGTCGATCTTCATCTTCTCGACAATAAACAGATGAATGAGTTTGATCGGTGGTTCTATCTATGCGAGTTGAGCTGAAATTATTATTCGTTCTCTTTGGATGCCGGACCAACTGTTCCTAAGCCCTTGAAGGTTGAAGATGTCAAACTTGTCATTCAAATTGAGAGAGTTCTCGACGAGTTATAAACCAGTTTCCTCGGCTAGACAATTGCTAAGGGAGACAGAGTATTGCCATGTCGATGCGTACGGGGATTCCTTGCGTTCGGCATGATGCGCCATCCCAGCGCCACCCCCGGTCGGTTGTTCGGATAGCTATGTTTGGTGTGGAATGGGGTCAGACCGCAAACACCAAGACAGCCCAGCCTTATCCCCGGAAGGCCACCAAAAACCGACGAAAGGCAAGCCTACCCCATAGATCGTGCCTGGATGGGGGAATTACTCAGCCATTCGGCGCCGGCAAAGCGACTACTTTCGGGCGATTTTCTCTACCCGAAAGCCAAAGGGACGGAGGGCGAGCGGAATGCGACGCCGACCGGATGATCTGCAAGTAGGAGGATTTTCGGTGTATTCGCAATTAGTTTAGCCAGATTGCTCTTGGCTTTGGGCTGGGGAGAATAGGAGGATCGGTCGATCGCCGCGACAGCATATGACTGACAGCGCAATTTTCCCAACACGCCAACACCAACCAACGCAAGAGTCGGGTGCTGAAGCTACCCAGATTGGCCGAACCGAGGCCGTAAGAGGGTAAAAGAAACCAAGCACAAACAAGGGCCCGTGGACCGCCGTGGACAGGGCCGTGGACAAGGCCGTAGACAGGGCCGCGGACCCCGGAACCCAGCCGAGCCATCAAGAGGGACCTCCTTTACCACGTAGTCCTATGCAGGCGCCGGGATACATTGCAGTCCCACCATACCCGTCGATCGTATTATGCAATAGATTATGCAAGTCGGACCAATAGCCCACGGGGTTCGATGAAATATTGCGTGGCAACCCTGTCACACGAGGCCTCCCATCGCTGACAGTGCAGAGCGGGGAGGGCTATGTCGCGCAGGGTGTCTCATTCACTGGCTGCCGTCAAAGTGTAGTGGGGCCTTAATGAACGAAATAGGCAAGCTAACCCTCCATCCCTACCCCATATTCCAATTGGAGGTCCAGATCAACGAAGAGGAGGGATAAACGAGCTAACGAGTAGGAAAAAAGCCATCGCTGACATATAGCTTACTCCGTACACGGCCAAAAGAAAATACTCGAGAAAAGCCCAAGCGCGAAATCGCCCAAAGCGCTCACACCAAAAGAAATTAGTGAAAAAGAAATAGGAAAAAGCGGACAGAATTATCTGCCACCAACCGCCGGTTCCTTCCGCTTTGATCTAGAAAAAGACAGGAAAAAAAGAAAAAGAAAAAGAAAAAGAATAGTCGCAAGCTGCCCAAGAGAGCGGCTCCGAAGCAATACAGCATCAAGACGTTCCGATGACGATAAACGTTTCTTCGCAGAACACTCCGTACACATAGCATAAAACAATAAAACAATAATAGCTACGGCTCACACCCCCGACGCTACGCTCCATGCTTCCAAATCCAGCGATTAAGAGCGGCTCACTTCGAGACTCGAGGCGGGAAATGAGAAAAGGCATGAGCTTTGATCGAAGCGCCCGCAGCGACGCAAAAGGGACGTGTCAGGATGAGGGAGGACGAATAAAAGGGGACAAAGGCAAAATATTGGCAAAACCAAGTCGCCTTACCAACTCATGACCTTCTTCTCCCTCCGTGTTAAGTCATGGCGCGGGTAACTAGTGAGTTACATGTAATGTACGGGAGCTTGGGAGAATTTCTGGCTTGGGATGTTTCGGTCGGGATCAAGGCGACCGACTCCCCCGCCTTAGCTGGTTTCCTCTCCAAAATGCACTCCGACCCGTAGACCTCAGAGCTGAGCTCTTCCACCCGGGCCGCGTCGTCTGCGATGCCGTCCACAGCGATTTTCCTGACAGCACACGTGCTCGCCAAGTAACTAGTTCGTGAATATGCGCCGTGAAGAGAAAATGTTCGGATGACAGCTTGCGCGGGAGGGCTGGCGGGAACGGTTACGAACTGCGGGGCTGGGATAGCGACCCTCTAACCTAACGCAAGAGCGGATGCAGCTATTACGAAACGGTGGAGCTGCGAAGAAGCTGAAGCTAATGCACCCCGCGCAGAAATAGCACAGGGAAGACGCGCTGGCGTGATGTTGAAGAGCAGGTCCGAGCGTAGCGTAGAGTTTAGAAGGCTGTTGCGATGTCTCGGTACATATTGCCTTTGGTGAAGGATAGGGGAGGGCTGTAGGGATTTAGGAAGCTGGGAAAAAGAAAGGAAAAAAGAAGATGAAGAAAAAGAAAAGAAGGAGCAGAGAGGGGAAGGGGAGAGGAGGTCCTGCGGTCAAGCCGTGTTCTGTGGCGATCGCGGGCAGCCGATAGCTAAGACTTGGAAACCGAACCATGGCCGAAACGCCATTCTCCTCACGCCGAGGGCTTTCGGCAGCGAAACGATGGTGAGGATATTGCAAACCGACGAGTCGCAACGCCTCTCTCCCGGAAAACAGTAGACGAAGGGAGGGAAATGCCCGATTACCGTGACACAAGGCCAAAAAAGAAACAAAAAGAGAGAGAGACGTACGGAGAAAAGAGAGACGATGCAAGGCCCTTGGCTGGCGTTTCCACTAATGCCGTGTCACCCTCTCCTTCTTAGTCGGACGGGATATAGCAGAGAAATGTAAGAATTTTCCCACCCGACACGCAGCGCCGTGCCGTGAGCAGCAGCGTAGCAGCAGCCTGCGAGTCCCGACCGATACACACCCTGCTGTCCTGCCTGGCTGTCCTATCCTACTTCTCGCCGCCCCCACGCCTACCCTTATCACTTCGCAGTAAGCTCAGACTCATCCTACCAACATGCCAAAAGAGAGCAAAGTACCCCCAATTGGGCACGCGGGAGCGGGTATTCCGAACCGCTGGCAAATAAAAAGAAAATATGCTCAGAAAAACAAAAACCCGCGCAATCATCTTCGTCTGCTCGGCAAGCCGACCACGTCGCGACACGCACATCTCCCTCGGCTTGGAAATAGTTAGGAATTAGAATCACCGGCATCGCAGACTACAACACCCGCAGGACTCATACCACGCTAGAGAGTTAGTCAGAGTGCTCATCTACCGTACGCTGCAGTTGCCAAAAAGATAAAGAAAGCTTATGCTTTGCTTCGCCCGGTCCCGCTGCCCCGGTCGGCACCCACACTCTCGCACGCCCTTCAGCCAGGCCACCGATCAAGAAAGCAAACATCCCACCAACCCGAGTGACTGTCTGGTCTTCGGCTTGCCTAACGGGGAGTTTCCTAACGTTCGCCTCGCCTCGCAACCTTTCCGTCGGGCTGGGCTGTTCTGCTTTGTTGGCTGGGTGGGAAAGGGAAGCTGGATGAAAACGTAGATATGGAATGATAATCTTAATGCTGTATTCTTTTTTTTTTACATGCAAAGTGCTGCTGTACTACATACGTAAAGTGAGGCGACACGTTAATGTGTGGCACAAGCACAACACCCCCAGCTTCAATCTTGGAATACCAGGTACTTACCCACTCATCCTCACCCCATCATTCCCCTACGTCCTACCACCCTTGTATACTTCCCCCCCGCTCTTCAGGCGAAATGAAAAGAGTGTTGATAAGGCCGAATTAATGCGTAAGAGCTGACTGAATACAACGCTCTACAAACAAAAAGCCTATCGTGAGAACAAGGAATAGGGGGTTTGGGTATAAGCGATTGACCAAGTGACGGGAAGCAACGCCAGGTCAGAGTTAAGCTCGAAACCCCACGTCGCCTGGACAAGCAAGTGGTCAACAGCTGATGCCAGCCGCCCAACACAACATAACGAGGCCTATCCTCTCCTTAGCACCCCACGAGTTCAAGGTCTAAGGGTCACCTCATCCCACAAATCTTGTGGGATGATCCCAATGACGGAATATAACCACCTTCCGAGTTTTTACTGCCTTCCAACATCTACAGTCATCCCCTTGTAGACAACATTGGTAGCAATAAAAACCCCGGCTGTTGGGAGGGCTCCAGTGTTCCGTGATGGGAAGCCAAAGTATTGTGTTTACCGTGGCATTGCTTCAGCGCCTCACGACGGAAAGGGATGGAATAATAAAGATGCGTATCCAAGCCGCGCATCTATCTCCACAAACAAACCCAAATCCGAAACATCTAGCAAGGCCACCTCCCAACCGACTTACCTTATTTTCTAGCGATAGCATTTATCCCAGGGACACATTCGCTTCAACGATGAGATGCGCTTCCCCGTCTTACCGCTCATTCCAAAATGCCTGCGCCCCACAGCAGCCGCACACATGCATATTGCTGACAGATCGTCACACAACATACACTCTCTTTACCAGGAAATTTTATCCAGGAAATTGTATCCAGGGTGAGTTGGGAGAAATGAGCGTCGAACCAAAGCGAGGGGGGGGCGGGAAGCGGGCCACCGCGGAAATACATGGGTACATAGCATCCTACCCATCAGCAGCTAGGCTCACCGTCAGTCTTACAGCAATCACGTGAAGCTCGGCATCGTTCGGCCCTTTGATGAATCTATTTCCATCCCTAAAGAGCGAAAAGATCAAGAAACCCAGGCCCCGCAAACCCCAAAAACTAGAAGGGGGCAAAATAATGATAATCGTAATATGTATTTGGGCTTCCACTCATTTATTTTGGTTCGGAAGATTATTTTGGGTATGCGCTCTGGACAATACACAAATGGTCACCGCCCAGGACAAGTTTCCCCCCACCGAAGAAAAAAAGGAACGTAACAAGGAAAAATAAGAATAATAATGAGGAGCTCCGCTAAAGCCTCAGCGAGAAAGGGGAGAAAAAAAAAGGCACAGCCTCGCCTCCCCCCCAAAACTCCCTAGTTCGAGGGGTCCCATACGAAATTTACGCCCAAATCCATCTCCTCCGTCGTGGACCGCCTCCTCGAATCCCCCGAATCCCAGCTCTTCGGACTAGGAAGATCCGCCTCGGTGACCAGCTGCCCGTTGGAGATAGACCGGTCCAAGAACGACGTGATGCGCATGGCGGTGAACTGCTCGAGGCGCGCGCTGACGGTCTCGTCGTCCTCGGCGGCCTTGTTGGAGTTGGGCGCCGAGCCCTCGTTGACGGCGGAGGAGATGGCGTCGCGGAGGTGCCAGTTGGAGAGCAGCTCCTTGTCCGCGAACTCCACGGTGGCGTTCAGCACGTGGTTCACAAAGTCGACGCCCACGTAGCGCTCCTGCAGGATCTCGAGGGCTTGCGTGCAGACGCGCAGGCGGCGGCGGCTGTCGGCGTTGGCGGCGATGGGGGAGGTCTTTACGTCGATGAGGTGGACCACCGCTGCGCTGGAGACGAATGCCGCGCTGAGGTTCCTCCTTGTTAGCGAAACCCCTGGGCTGCGGAGGCGAAGGGGAGTGGGGAAGGGGGACTTACGCCGCGACGGGCAAATAGAGTAGCATTCCCAAGTTCCCGATCTCTTCTAGGATGACAGAGATGGTGCAGGCTGCTGACCGCACCCGCTGTCTGAAATCATCCATCTGCTCTTTCAAACCCTTCGACCAAGACGTCTGGCCAGCGTTGAACAGCTCGCTGGGGACTTGATGTAGTGCGATCATGACGCCGCTAGAATTCATGTCTTATGTCAGCCTCTTCCTGGCAATTAAAAGGGAGAAAGAGAGACTGCAGAAAACGAGTGGAGCCCCTTACCAGTAGACCATCTCGAGGTACTTGCGATGTAGAACGATAGCCGTGCTGTGCCCGGGCTCTTTGCACGGCTGATGCATCTCCTCGTCGGACAGCGACCGAAACCAGATCCTCAGCTCCATGTTCAAAGCCTCGACGCTCAAAACCGAAGAGATGGCGTCCGTCTCGCTGATCGAGCTCCCGGAACCCGACGGAGTCGACTTGTTCGGGAAGGACTTGATAGCGACGAGCTTCGTAGCGATGATGCCCAGCCGGCACATGGAGATGCACAGCCGGCCGAGGAGATACTTGGCGTACGGGCCGTAGACCCGCGACTGGTGGAGCTCGTCCTCGAAGTCCTCCAGCGTCAGCGGCGGGACGTCGTGGTCGTCGTGGTTGATGAGGTGCTGGTGCCGCAGCGCCAGCGCAATCGACCGGTCTCGCAGGATGCAGCACCACCACAGCCGTCGCGCGAAGATGCGCTCCTTCCGCGACTTGCCCGTGCCGGCTGGATCGCGGTGGAGGTTCGCGTTCTTGGCGAGCGTGATGGCGCCACTGAGCAAGAAGGTGTTGATCCTTCGTTCGTTGGGTAGGGGCATCCAGAACGACAGGAGCAGCCCGGACTGGATCAGACGCAGGTCGTCCCTTTCGTAGTCGAGGTCGAATAGGAGCTAGAAATCCATCGGCATACCCAAAATTTTAGCCGGTGGTCCCTTTCCTTTCCCTTTTTTCTTGTTTACGAGGGTGGAGCGAGGAGAGGGAGGGGCGCCCAGGGTTAGGGCAGGGAAGGTGCAGGCTGTCTACAAGGGTGATTACGTACGCGAGCTCTCATAAAAAATTTCTGCCTGGCCTCTTTCACGGTCTTGAACCCCGCTTTTCTTAACCCGTCGTAGGAGAGGAACTAGTGATAGAAAAGAGAAGTTTGTAAGGATCCATAATCATAGATATTTACGAGTCTCATTTTTCTTTTTCTTCTTGTTTTTTTGGGGAGACGGCGGGAACAAAGTGTTTTTGTGCCCCTCGTCAACTCTTTTCTTTCTGGGGAGAGAGGGGGAGTAGGCAAAATCAGATGACTTACTGCGCTGGCTGCGAATAACATCGACTGGTAGACAACTAAGCTGAAGCTCGAAAAGTTCGTTTCGATATTCTTGCCGTAATCGTTCCAGAAGGCGGGCTCGTCGAGGAGCGGGAGGAAGGGGTGCACGAAGGAGAAGTAGAGGAACACAAGCTCCTCCTGGGTGGATCGCTCGGGGAGGTCGAAGGCTCCCTTGGCTTGCAGGTAGTACAGGTCCTCGTTGCACATAGGAGGATGGGTCGTTGGCGCGTTGGGTTCGTTTGGCGCGTTGGGCACTTGGGGCTCAGGCATTGGGATGTGGTCGTTTGGGATGCTGCCGTTTGTGGGTTGCTGCTGCGGCGGTGGAGAGTCATCAAAGAGTGCTGATGTTGCGCCAAACACTCCCATGTCGTTGCTAACCATTTCTGCACGGAACAAGCACGCCTAGTCAGTTCAAGGCTCTCCCTAGTTTCTTTCTAGAGTGCCCCTTCTCTCGCAGCATAGGCTTGCAGAAGAAGGATAGATAGACAGACCACGCGGCCCTCCGACAGGAGGTGAAAGGAAATCCGTCATGTTCAGTGGAGGGAGCATCCCTTCGCTGGTGGGGATCACTCCATCCTGCTGCGCCGATGACACGACGAGATCGACTCCGTTGTTAGGCGGCTGATCCCCATTCGTGTCCATCGGCAGCTCTTCGGGAACCGGTTTTGTCGTCGACGGGCTGCTGTTCGCTCTGTTCTTCGACATTGTTCTGCGAACTCGATCATCACTTGCCAGATCAGCCTCAGGTTCTCCACCACTCATTTCACGTAACTTTGTAATGTTTTCAACAATGTAAGATGACTGACCGGCTTCGGTCCTTCGGCAGAACACAGGGCCTCCCATCAAACCGGCAGTTACTGCACTGGCCGCCCGACATGACAGCATCGCACCGAACTTTCCTGGCCCGGCATGACTCGCATGCCCGCGGCGCACGTTTAACCAGCAGCTTCCGGTCCGCGAAGTCGTGCGGCCCTATCCAGTGTGTTGTGTACATGTCTCCCTCACTGTGTGGTGATGTGTGTGCGTGTATGGGGTGGGGAGGGGGAGGGGGGGAGGTTAGGGTTCTGTTCGATGGGAGGAAATCCCGCCGGATGTGCGCGGGGTCGTCGGTTTGTGGTTTGGTGGGTGGTCGTTCGAAGCGCGTGCGTTGGGTCGCGTAGGTTGAGTGTTCTTGGGGATAGACGCCTTCTTGTTTTTTTTCCGTCGGTCTTTTCGGATATAACCAACCTGTGGAGTGACACAGAATGGGGTGAGGTTTGTGATAGGATTTATTGCCCGTTGCGATCGGACGGAATGGGACTCTTCGCTTTATGGGATGCCTTAGGGGGCGTGGCTCGGTGATCTCTTGGAGACTAACGGGTTTTGGTTGGGACTGGGATGTCCAGAGCAACGGATGCGGGGTATAGGCAGTTGTAATGTGTCTTTCAAATGGGAGTTATATTTGTGGCGACTACTGGCTGTCGAGCATGTGTGGGTCAGTTGGATTAGGGTGGGTGGAGATGGTGGGTGGGATTTGGGAGGGTTGCGTCCGTGTGCAGGGGCTTGCATGGACGTGGGTTGGATTCGTGTATGGGATTGCATGCAATACGGGGTGGGGTCAAGGCAAGGCCACTAGTTACAGAGAGGGAGATGGCTGGGATGAGTACGTGCGGACCACTGAAACGCCTGACTACCGCTGGAGCAGAGCGAATTGAGGTGGAGATTATTGAGGCGCTTTCTCCCTTACAACGTGTAAATGCACGCGACCTGTCAACCTACCCCAGAAATCCCGAAACTTCCCGCCCGCCGACTCAAAACGAAGGGGAAGGAATAGACCGCCGCGATTTTTGGCTAACTCACCGCGATAACCCAGCTAGAGATGGTTCGACGAGAGGGGCGGTAAAGAATTACGGCGTGGCGCCTCTATATCATGTGGTGGACGGGGTGGCAGTTCATGTTGGTGCGAGATGGCGACATAAGCAGAAAGTAAGGCTAGGAAGGGCTGTAATGCGCAACGACGCATGCCAGATTAGAGCACGGAGTTCGGAGCGGAGGGAGAAATAAGGCAGTGCATCGGAGCAACGGTTTAACCCCAACATGAGTACGTACTAGCTACAGGTCACCAACCAAGGAACAGCGAACAAGTGAGGACTGTGCACCGCATAGTATACAGCCCATTAAGTTAAGTTAAAGTACATATATGTATCGTACATGTATCGAACATCTATAGAAGGGAATGCGATCTGTCGCAAAAACCGGGGTGATGGGAATCGAGTGGAGCCTGGCTGGCCGTCCTACTCGCCATACCCAATCAACACAGCGTAGTAAGCAAAGTTCCCAGCTAAGACGGCGCTAAGGCAACTCAACAGCCAAGAACGAACGGGCGCAACTTAGAAATCCGAATATCTGGCACGCGCACCTTGCTCGCAGCATCCGCAGCAGCAAGCAGGCAGGCACGACAACGCAAGCGCATCAGCCGTCTGCAGCCCGCACAGGCACACGGGAAAGAGGAAAGACCCGTGGTGGCAGAGCTTGTCAATAAGCGGAGCACTCTAGAATAGTCGGAAATATGCAAGGAGAAAAACTCGATTAAACCGTGCAGCGACGTCGGGGAAAGTAGAGAGAAAGAGAGGAATCCCACGCGGTAGGGAGAGATGGAGAATAGCGATGGTCGAGCGTGGCGCAGGCGATGAGTTTCAGGGTCGAAGGCGCGGACGCCCTCCGCTCGCGCCGTTACCACCCCAACAACAGTCCAGAGTCCAGACGGTCTAGAGAGTTCTAGAGGTTCAGAGGGTCCAGAGACCCGCTCATACTACGACAACACGGCCTCCATCATGTGAAGAAGTCCCAACTAGGCGAAAACCAAGCCGCCAATTCCCCATTCGAGAGCACCGGTGCCCCAACGAGCAGCAATTAGGTGACGTTGGGTCGGGATGAACCAAAGCACAGGCAAAGCCGGCCGACGCCGGAGACTCTCGTGAAAATTCTTTCCATTTTTCTTTTCCATGGCATCGCCGATGCGGAAAGTCGATGGCTCCCCCCATTCGCGTAGCGGGCGCGACTCACCAAAACAGCAGTTCCTCCCCCGGGCGCATTCTCACTTGCAGGAAAAAGGTGTTCACCTCCAAATTAAAAATCTTTTCAACCAGAAAAACAAAGCAGGGCTGAGTGAATCAAAGGGAAGGCAAAACCACCAAAACCGGCCCCATCGCCTCTGACCGTCCAGCAGCATCGCCTTTTCAATAAATCATCGTCGGGGCAGCGAAAGGGTCCGGCCTTGCACGGTCCTGCGGTTGTGAGCTGCGAGCGGCAGGGACAAGGGCCCGAAGCCGGGCCCGGAAAAATTACTCCGATAGGCTGGGGACGAATGAACTTGAAATTGCGGGTTGAACACGCTACGTACTTTGTATGTTGTACTCTACTCTTGGACTGGGCGGGGGTGATGGTTTGGAGCAGGGGACAGGGATGGCGCAGGAAAGTGATGGGGGTGGCAGCGAGATCATCGGAGGAAAGAGAGATTCCGGCAGATATGCCGTGTAGGCATTCCGAAATGCACGGACGTGGCTACGCTGGCCTCGGTTTGAGGTCTGGGAGTGAAGAGAGGCCAGAGCAGATCGCAGAACAAAGCGTGCAGAGGAAGGGAGCCGTCGACAGCAAAACGCAGGCAGGTGCGAAGAGGAAAGCAAAGAAAGGGGAAGAAAAAAAAAACTCTGCCTCGGAGCTGGCACGACCTTTGTCGGTGGTGGTGTGCCAGAGGAATACAGGCTAAACCAGAGGAGGAGGAGGAGGAGAAAGATGGCGAGGGCGACCGCTAAGCCCCCCAAACCCAAAAAGCACCATCGCCTTCCAATCGTCCAGAACACCCACCCCCTTCGCACAACCCAAACCTCAGGAGCCCACAAGAGCCCCCACAAGTTTCATCCCCCGACCCAACCCACCCGACCTTCCAGAAAACCCACCCCCTACAGATTCTTTTTTTTTTTTTTTTTTTTTCCCCTTCTCCCTCGGCGCCCTCTCACGACGATGACGTAAAAAAACACACACACACACACACACACACACACCGTCTCACGCCGTGCTGAGCTTTAGGTTGTGCTGGCTGGTTGGCTGGGAAATGTGAGGAAGTTTAACTTTGGGAGAGGAGAAGGGTGGTGGTGGTAAGAGGGGGGAGGGGGAAGAGGGTTTGTTTCTGGGCCAAAGCCGGTCGGCTTTAGTTGCTGGTTTCGCTCCGGGCTGGCTGGCGGGTCATTCCCGTGACTGGGCCTTTTTCTTTTTTTCTTCTCTTCTATGTCTGTTTGATCGCTCTTGGGCTTCCGTTAGGGCCCTTTATTTATTATCAATTTAACGATATTCCTTTTAGCGATTTTTTTTGGCCAGGTTTTTTTTTTTTTTTATTAATTTTTGGGTTTTTTAATACCGGAGATGTACAGGGAGAGCCGTTTCGTATTTACGCATGGAGAGTGTGCCGGATTTTATTTCCATTTTACCTATTTATCTTTAATCCTGGAAGAGTCTTGAGACAGGGTTCCTCATTCTTCCCAAAGGGGGAAATGTGGAATTCAAGTGTGAGCGGAAGCAAATTTTCGTTTTTTCATTTTTTATTTTTATTTTTTGGTTTATTTATTTGGATCCAATTCTAGAGTGGTGCTTTTTATTTTTTTTTTTATTTCATTTTTATTTTATTTTCCCAAGGATGTATCAACACCACCATCGCCGAGCCTCATTAGAACGGGTGGCGAACAATGCAATGTCCGGCCGACTTACTCCACGACGCCGCGAAGTGAAAGCCTGAAAAATATACCAAGCAATTGTAATTGGTCTCGCTGGCATTTGGGTGCGTTCTTGTCGAGCCCTCCTATATCCATTCCAATCTATCTAGGAGGAAATAAACAAGTAGGCATGGCGCAATAAATTATTGTCCGGTTTTGGGGCTTCGGAACGAAAAGAGCCGTTTCTCCCCCCATCTAGGGGCCACGCTGTTCACTGCCGTTCGCCTGGTGGGGGGAGAGACATCAAGGAGGACTCCCGTCTGGTTGTCTTGCCGGCGCTCTCGGGCTTACTTGGTGCTTGCCGGTTCAAGCCTATCTATCTAGAATGTTATAGGCGAGTGAACTGTCGCCGATTTGCCCAACTCCTTATCATAAAGATGGACATACGGAATGTGGTAAGAGGCTGTTCTGCCGTCCCTATCTCCCGGCGTATATTGTTCTTCTATCTATCTAGAAGGGACCAGGTCTGGCCTCCCTCTTGGCGGTATCTGTGGCTATCAGGGACGGGTAGATCTGAGTTCTGAGTTGCCTGCGAGATTGACACCCCGAGGGCCTACTGGTCCGTGGAGGCCTCTACCTTGGGTGCGAGCAAAATTGCGCGGATTACCGGAAATCTGAGGTTCCGTGACGTCAACACCATTTTCTTGTTTCTAAGGAAGGTCTATCTTCGAATCTAGCTGGCACAAACGTACATGCATCGCGCAAACCCAATTTATCCAATACTATACTCCATACAAAAACGTGGCACCCATCCTCCAGCACCTGGGGCCCCACAATAAATTCGGGAGCTACTCTATCACCCCTCGAGTTATGGGGTTCATCCTCGACGCTAAGTGCGGTCAGTTCACTTTGCTCTCGCCGAAACTTTCATCGTATATGGGTAGCAGGCCCGCAGTCTGGGATCCATATCCATGTGGCACTCAACGGCTTTTTCTGCGGGGTTACTCGGATTACGGTATGAAATTATAGAGGGCTCTAGGGGTGTTGACAGTTCGGCCTAGGGGACGGCCACGTGGAACTCCACTAGGTTTTATGGCCGCCATGTCGACGTGGTAATAACCGTGAAACGATTTGCCGGGGATGGGTGCCTAGTTAGATCTTTCATCACTGGCTAACTGTTGGGATCTGGGAACAGTGTCACACGATCCCCAGCAGGGACTTGGCGGAAGGATATGGTTAGGAAGCTCGGCGCCGGTGCTTTAAACTAAGTTGGGAAGAGGTGTTCGAAGAGGTACCTTGCCCAGACGTCTGGCTGGTGTATCGCCGATCTTGCGTGATAGTATTCACGTGAGGGAGTTGAGGTCAGAGTGGCAAACCCAATCACTGGATCACAGAAGTTGAGGGGATTTAATCAATCTGCCTTCTTCTTCGGTGGTCTCGTGGCCAAACGGTATGACCACTAGTTGAATTAGAGTAACTTGAAAAAAGTCGTCATGGCAACTCACTCCCTTGTAGGGAAGGGGGCTAGCGGCGACTGGCTGTTTTCGCTTTCGCCCTTGAGGGAGAGAGACGTGATATGTTAGACATGCCAATAGATGTAGTAATACCAGTAATAGGCCGAGATAATCCGGTCAGAAATCTCCTTTGCAAGTAGGCTTTCAAGCAGCCCCTAGAGGCCATGCGCTAGGCGACTGGTCCAACCTCACTTTTATTCTTTGGGTCCACCGGAGCTTTTCTAGCATTCATCTCGATGAATTCTTTATACACAAAATCCGGCCTCTATACTTCCCCTCCCACCCCATTACTGGGGATTAAAATCATGCGGTGGCTATCGCAGCCACCTCTGCAAGAAAAAAAGAAAAAAGGGAAAAGATATATAAAACAGTAGCGCTAAGGGCGCTTTTGAACCCGCCATTTCAAGATGCAGATGTTGTAAATGATAGACATGCCACCACCGCCGGCCGTATACCCCATGGTATACACAGTCGCTAAAAATGAGTGTAATGCAAATGCCATGCAATGAGTGTGATAGAAATGCGTTAATGTGTCGTCATTCACTCGTGAGCGGTATAAGGATCAAGTAAGATGTTAGGAAATGATAACGAGAGTTTTTTTGAGCTTTATCTTCCCCACTCACACCTCCTCGCCCTTAAGCTTCCGCTTGTCCGAGCCAGAGGGAATTATGTGTAGATCGCCCATCGGGAGATCAAATGGAAAGTCCACACATTGCAGCATCGAGCCGATGAAGGCGTACCAGCCTGCTATACTCGTGACGAAGAGGAAAGCGGCACCAATCTGGGGGGGCGGATGAATGTTAGAAACAGTGGATTTGCTGAAAGGCGCATGTGGTCTCTCAGGGGTGTTCGACTTACCTTTTGCAGGTCTTGGGCTATTTGCACATTCTTTTGCGCCAGTTGCCAGTCGGCACCGGCGAGCATCGGGAAAGCAACGGCCAGGGTGAGGAATATGACTACGAGAATGATGTTCGTCCGGAGTGAGCAGACTAGAAAGACGAAGGAGAGAACGCCCATGAAGAGGAGGAAGAAAGCTGACAGGCACACAAGCCATTAGCTTTTTATGACTGTGTGGAAGCATATGCAACGGCTCAAGAGTTGGGGAATAACATACCGAACCCGGATTGGTAAGAAGAATTGGCAGCTCCTTCAGCGGCGCTGCCAGTCTTGGAGTAGGCGCCGGCGGCGTTGAACCAAGGGATGAGAGTAGCAGCGAAAGACAACCAAAAACCTCCTATGTGCGGAGAAGGGATGTTGTTAGCGATTTGTGACCGCACCTGCAGGGCATATAAAACGGAGGCTATCATACCTAGTGAGGCAAACACAACAAATGAGAATGTATTGCCGAGATACCACTCCATCACAGAGCCGATTATCATCAGGAGGCCACCCATAAACATGTATACGCCACTAGAGTGCGTTAGCTCCACTGCTCGCATCAATTTCTAGGGTTGTAGGTGCGGGACGTACGTCGAAGCAAATCCGTGGCCTTGTGTGTTTCTCCAGCCCATCAGGTCGCATGCCAATGGAGTCAAACTGACCAAGTTGCCCAACATCGCTCTGTTCCGGCCCACAAGTCGTTAGTCAATTGCCCAACAAAAAATGTCCAACTGAGTGCGTCAAAGCTTACACAGGTGATGGGTTCCCATGCTTCAGGTGGTGGTGGTCATCAGCGCTGCGTTGCTGAGTGAGTTTCTCGAACAGCGCGAGTGAGATGGAGATGGTCCCAGGAGCTCTGCTGCCCGAAAGGGTCTCTTCACTGCGGACATTGTGGTTTCGAGGTCCGAGGTCGAAGCTGTTGTCAACCGAGTACTCGTGCAGGGAGATGCTGCTCTTGTGGTGTGCCATTGTGTTGACGATGATGTGGAACCTGGAGAAGAATGTGGAAATACGAAATTGAATCTGGCCCGCAGTGAATGATGAGTGGGTGAGGAGGTCGTAGAACGTGGGCGTCAAGTCGTCTTATAAGACTAACTCCTAGTAAACAAAAGCCAACTAGATATTCCTCGGTCTCACGATACGAGATTGAAGTCCTGAAACGAGATTAAAGAGGATTGAGCAGGAGCCACGTCAAACTTGTCAATGTTAGAAATAGAAGGGGGTAAAGATTTTGCCAAACCTAGGAGGGACATCCAAATAAATAATAGTGGGAATCAGAGCCTCGAGCCGGGTGGGGGGGGGGGGGGGGGGGGGGGGGGGGGGTAGAAGCCGGCTGTAGGCAGGGGATGATGGTTTTTTGTTTAGAAAAAAAAACGGGGGGTTGTTAGTTAAATTTTGAGGGG